>VDFB02183060.1:0-24265 GCA_007258455.2 Sequoia sempervirens | reverse complement strand
ATATCATAATATTATATTTAATATATTATAATAAATGTGATATAATATTGTATAAATATAAAATAAATATTATATTATACATAAAGAAAAAACTCAAACTTATAAATATTTTAAATATGAATTTTACAATAATAATACAATATAATATAATATTATTATATTATATCAATCTATAATATATTCTAATATAATATATTTGTTTCATACTTTCCAATGTGTGTGTTAAATTAAGGTTATGTATCCATTAGGGTTAGGGTTAGGATTTCTGAGATAAGATAAGGGTTAGGGCTAGAGTAAGGATCAAGGTTAGGGTTGGGGTTTAATTAGTGTTAGGGATAGGGTCTAATTTGGGTTAAGATTCAATTAGAGTTAAGGTTAGGGTTTCCTAGATGATGATGATGATGATGATGTGCGGTTAGTAGTATTTGATGATGTGATGTTGATGTAAATATTGTAATAATTTATAGTGATGTGAATCAAGTCTCTTATGTTCTTGGGTTGTTCCACTAATTGTCTATGACAATTTTTTAACAACAATATCCTAGAGATACTCAATTTAAAATGTTTTTGTACACAAGTTAACAAACATCAATCAATTTCTAAATTTTCATCCTTAAGAATAGTAAAATAAGAATTTGAGAAAAATGAAATAAACTAGATATAAAATAGATTTATAACCACTTTCTAATTTAAAGAAGAAAAAAAAAAATTATTGAGACAATAATATTCAAAATAGTAATTATAAGATTTTAGTTAACTTATATACAAAACAAAACAAGTTAAGCATTATGAAATTATATTTTATGGAAAATAAAAATAAAATAAAATAAAAACACATGTATAATCTACATAATTAACCCATCCAAACTTTCTTAATCAAAATAATATTTACTAAAAGTTAAAAAAAAAACTCTGAAATATCTTTTCCACCAAATTAAGATATTAAATATAATCTAATTCATTTTAAATAAAATAAAATAAAATTATTTATACTTAACTAAATATCCAAAACATGGCAGAAATATTTCAAACAACATCCTAATAAAAAATTGGCGTTGAAGTGAACTGAAAATTTATAAAGGACAGCAAGCATTTATAAAGGACGGGGTGAGTTATACGGCAGGAAGGACGGTACAGCCATGGGATGACATGCACATGGCTTCATCCATGTGTTTTTGTAGGCTGCATAGCTAGTGCCATTTGGTAGGGGGAGGTTGTGTACGAATCCTTAGCATATATGGATGAACGTATAAATGTAACAGTGACACCTGGCATTCTGGTATTTAACCGGACTAATCAAAACTGGAATTCATATTCACAATGGAAATTGTTGGGCCTTCCTTAGTGACAGACAAAGTTCGCCCACTTCTTGTTGTTTGTGTGGGATATGAAACTTGTTCTCGAGAACTTGTCAGTGAAGTATAGTGTGAAGAAGCAATACAAATCTTTAATAAAATAAGTTGCATGATTTATTTTTATTTTCTTTTTTCTTTTGGTGGTGTATGTTTGTCTGTTTTAAGGCTTTCATCATGAAAGTTATATAATGAGCTCTATGTTTAATCTATTTGTTCAGTTGTAATCAGTGCACAAACTACTTATTGTTTATACTTGTGAAAGACAACGGTCTGCTAACAAATTAAAAATATATATATATTGACATATTTTTCCAATTTCATGAATATGGTGTATAATACCATAATATTGAGCTTAAATTAAAAGGATATCTTTTATCATATCATTTATGTTAGATATAAATATGCCTTGTCTTATTTTTAAAAATTAAATTAAGAATGTGAATCAATTTTTTTCTTAGAAATATAAATTTTTGGATTTATATTATATTTTGGTTTAGTATATTAGTAATAGAGAAATAATGTTAGTTTTATAGTTCATTATTTTTGTAATTAGATTGGTTTGATATGAGAATTGAAAGGTTTTATTAAGTCCAATGTATTGAAATGTAAAAGATATCTAAGAATTTAAAAAAAAAATGAATTCAATACAATATTTTTTGCATATAACTTATGGTGCATTAAATATGTAGTTTAAGCTCTTCCATTTTCTAAAATGGTACCAAAGCATTAATTGTCCTTGTGTCTGTGAAAACATGGAAGGCATTGGAGGATAACACACCTAACAATTTTCTACGTGGAGATTGATATTAGAGGATAACACACCTAATAATTTGCTATGTGGAGAATTATTTTATGTTTTGCATTTGAAACTTTGCAATTTGAGAAGATTTTTAGAGGTGTTGAGATGAAATAAAGGGTGTGTGAAGACTTCTTGTGCATGAAACTTTGTTTGTTGTAGATTGCATTTTTCAATATGGGAAGTGACAACATGAACAATACAATGAACCAATGCACATGGAAATAAGAAAAGATCAATATGAATAGGCATTTAAGCCACATTTGAAATTGTTGTTTTGTTGTTGTGCTTTACATAGTCATTTCTAAATTGGAGGGATTTCAATAACCACCTTTTAAACTTCCCTTACTCTAAGCATATTTTTGTTTGGAGATTGTCACATCAATTTTTACAAATCCTTACATAGTGGAGGATGTGTTTACATATTTCAAGGTTGTCAACCTACCATTGTTTGAGATCTTACTTCTAAAGTAGACCATTACTATTTATTGTTTGATCCAAAAAGAATGACATCATAGGGTTTCATTTGGACAAGGAGGTGTAAGTTTTATGAACTAATGATATGAGTCATTGAATCATCTTGTGACAATTCATTTTTTTCTCCAAGTATCAATTTGTCAAAGAAAATCTAATTTGCAACCATTTAATTGATGTGGCATGACAATAAGGTAAGAAACGTGTGAACATAATTTTTATATTTAACATTATGATGGTGTCACTTCTTACATAGAGAATATAGAAATAAAGGTTCAAATTTTGTATGAGTGATAAGATTAAGTTTGTAAGAATTTTTTGTAAGGGGTTATCAATGTGAAAAGTATGTATTTAAGAGGAGATTTATTTTTGAGACTTTGAATCATAAGGACACTTCGTATACACATCAAATTCACATTGTAAAAGGTGCATTTTTTATAGAAATCATCACCCAATGTCTCCCTATATAAATCATTAATAATAAAAGAGAGGCAAAAAACTAAAAATATTAAAGGTTTGAGAGGATTTTTGGGCCTAACAATATTTTATAGATTTTTTCATACCTATAATTGTATAAATATAGATTCCTTTTGGTAAGGTGTTGAAGTGAATGTCCATAGAGTCATCTCAAAATTCCTAATCAAGTGGAATAATTTACCAATTGAAAATGCAACATGGAATGATGAATGATTCTTACAAAATATTTTAGAGTTGCTAAGGGATGAGAGCAACACTTTTTTGAAAGGGATGTGAATGTTATGATTCTAATATCATATATTCCTAAGTATATATTATATATTTCTAAGTATAATAAGGAAACAAACTTGTGGCATGCTTAACCTTAACATTAGTCTTAGTTAATACCTTAACTCCTCTTAACTAAAATGAAGGGGTGTGTCCTTATATAGTTATCCTTATAAATAAGGAAGAGAACTCTCTCTCATATCATCATATCATCAAGTCATTCATATATTATTATCTAATTATTGGAGGGGGTTCACCCCCTCAAAGTGGTTTGATATATTTTTTATTTTTATAAATATTTTCTAGAAGTATCATAACAAAGAGGATTTCCATGACAACTATAATGCTAATGATGAGATATTTAGATTGAGTATAATACTAGTCCAAGTCAATATGAATTATCTACTTTTTATTTTGAACACTTGAGACAAATCATGAGGTTGAAATATAAAAGGGAAAATCAATCCAAAGGGGACATAAAGGTCCTCATTAATGAAACAATAATACAACTGTGTCATCTTAGGGACAACCTAACATTAAGACAAATCAATCTTATCAAAATATCAACAAAGATAATGCATCCAAGACTTGAGAAGAATGAAGTTCCAATGTAGAAACTAGTAGAGAAGAGATTCATCTCTTATTATATAAAAATAAAATAAAACTTAAAATTATTTTTTTCTTTGAAATTTATAGTTGGGTTTACTAATTATTGTTTTTCTATTATAGTATCATATTTTCCTTTGGATATCAAAGTTTTCTATTTACAATTCAATTACTTTAATCTATATTTTAGTAACATATGAGACTATTTGATTCTTTAAGTAATTGAACTCTAGTTAGCACCATTCAAAATCGAATAAAACATTTTCCACTCAACCCTTGGATTTTATGGTAATCTAGGATTAGATTCAATATAGGGTTAACTATAGGGATAGATATAATAATATAGCACATTCAATATTCAACAAATTTACTAGGTTTAAGTTCAATTAAAAAATGTAACCAATTTAAATTATAGAATCAAATTTAGACTTTGATTGATGAGCATTAAGTTAAAAATATTATCTTTCTATTCTAATGAGATGTGACTTTATTAGTAATTTGATTAATAAACTTTCACTTGATCATCAATGAACTTATTTCATTTATAGTTACTTTATCTTACTAGACTCATATATTACAATATATTTCTATGGAGAAAATATAGCCTTCACAAATCCTTGGTTTAACATGGCTCATGCAAGACCTATAGGTATGTGGCAAGATCTTTCATTATTAGATAGACTCTCAATGAAAATACTTCTTAGATCAAGGAAATTCAATATACTTGTAAATGGCTTAATGGACGTCACCTCTAGCATATGGTGTCATCTTGCACACATTCATTGTCATCAATGGTTATTTTATTACAAGAATTAGAGCTTGGTAGGAACCAATAAGATACTAGGCTACTAAATATTAGAGGCTTAGCACCTAGAGATAACCTTTTATGGCTTATGAAAATACAAAATATAAGATGGTTTAGATTAGAAAAAAATTAGACTTGATTTGATATTAGGTTGGGTTTAAAGTAGGATCAATTATGTTTCTTTACCAAACCATTGAGGAAATTCAGTTAACCTTTTCACTTTTGACCCCTTTTTGGATTCAATATTATTATAAAATTCAAATAACTTTATCTTGTTGGCTCGAGTCTAACATAAAATAGATAGCTTCACAATGAAAGGAAAAAATTAATGGTATAAGCAAGTGAAAATTTTAACCATTCAACTATTAGATATATTAAGTTATGAAGGGAAAAAAAGTGGGAAAATTACCTCCCATGTTGCTAGTGTTGAAATGTCTTCTAGAGGGACAAGATAGTGTGTTAGTCCCTAAATAGATTCTAAGCTATATGTTGCAACCTTTCACACTTCAATTATAAACATATAATTTGGATTATTCACAAGACAATACTTGGAACTTCAAGCTTCTCTTAAACATAATTAAATTGAATTCCCTGATTTATCAAATTAGTGTATATGATGGTCAAAATAAGGAGAATGATGTCTAATATGAATTTTCAACATGATGACATAAATATTTATATGTTCACTATCACTTTGTGTTTGGTATTAGAAAGGGGCAATACAAAAATAAAGGCTCCTAAAAAATCAAGGGTATAAATAATTAATGTGTGTCTACATCTCACACAACAAAAAGAGGCATAGTGTGATCCCTCGCCATTTCATTGACTTAAAAATCTTGTTAAAGTTAAAACAATTGAGTAAGGAAAATAGATAAGGATAATTATTGTAAATACATAATTCATCATAATGGATTCTAGCGATTTTGAGGATATAGATAAACCTGAGATGGCTTAATCTTGGCAACTAGTCTCTCAATAGCTTGCATATATCCATCTCTTTTCCTTCAATGACCATTTGGTACGTGTTAAATACATTGGTTATAGTTACAAATCCCCCCCTATTTGTGTAGTAGATTTAGTGTGTGATGCTTAGAGTTGCATATGTGTACATGAAATTTTGGGCCTAAATAGAGAAAAGTAAAGAAACATTAATCTACTCTACACAAAACACAAGAAACATTCAATTTATGCATAACTTGACACAACATAATGAAATAATGAATTATTTCACCAAATTAATCATTTTTGCATCATGGAATGGTGGTTGTGCTCATTGATGATTGGATGTGTGCTCATGAATTCTACAACATAATAATGCTCCAATGATAAAGTGAGTAAGAGTGAGTATAATGGATAAGTGTCGGGTTTTATAGGTTTTGATAGTTTAGATGAAGGGTCAAGATTGCAAGTTGATGATCAAGGGTGGAGGGTGGTTGAGACATATCACCTCATGGGATGGTGCCAAGTGGCACCATGAGGTGAGTTGAGAGGGAGATGGTACTTTGGAGAGTGGAAGGAGATCTTGCCATAATGGAAAGACTTGTCCTCACAATCCAAAGGGGTGATGTGATGGGAATAAGGGAGTTAAAAATTCCTTTGAAGTACTTTATGGGGTCAAGGTCCATGTGACATGATGCCAATGCCGTGTCATATGTACAAAGGGCCATGCGCATGATGTGACATGGGGAGGGTTGACCCACTTAATCATTAATTAAGTGTGTGCAACCACTTAGGGGGAGAATAGGATTTAATGAAAATAGGTTGGAGGATGGGATATGTAGAGGGGAATTAAATAAATAGATAAATTTTTTTTTTTTTTGAGAAAAGGGATAAGGGATGGGGGTAAATAATTAAAGGTAATTATTTACTTTAGGCTAGTATTTAGAGATAATAGAAAAAATAGAGGATGAAGGTTGAGATAATCAAATATTAATTAAATAATAAGGTATTATTTAATTAATATAGAGGATAGGAAATTGGTCAAATTAAGGGTAAATTGACCAAAAGTGGGTCAATTTTAGGTGTCTATATAGTATACTATATGGTAGGGTTTATAATAAATTTGATACAACTAACTTTCTTTTAGCCTTCATGGCACCTATGAGCTCTATGACTTTTGCATTTATGATGTTCTTATTTGATAGAAAATATCTCTTATTATGTAACTCTATTGCTACATTCATTATGTCATTTTTAATCTAGTGATATTTTATCTAGCTATATGTACTCATAATTGATACATCTTAGAATAATACATACCTATGCATGATCTACCATAAAGACTAAGAAAATCCTTCTAAATAATGAGCTTTAAATTAGAATTTTTTTGGTACTATGGAAGGTAGTTTCATGTCCTTTTTCTTGTGAATTGATGATTATATTATCATTTATAAAATAATATTACACATATTCATAAAAAAGGTGGATGGAAATATTCACATCCCTAAAGTATATACAAGGCAACATACCAAAGCATGAAAACATAAAAAAATCCGCTAAGTGGTGAGAGAACTAGTAGAGGGTGGATTTTATATCATAGGTAAATTGCAATACCCTACCACTAATATTTTATTCATCCTTAATCATGGAGGACATATATAGATAAAACATTCCCTTTCTCATGTGCTTTTCACTTTTAAATATTTTGATTTTTTAAAATGGTTAGTTTGAAATTATTTTATCTTAATAGTTTCCTTTTAATTTATTTATTCAAATAAATAAATAAATATATTTTGATGAATAGGTGTCTATATCTATTAATTAAAGATAAAATTACACATATTCATAGAAAAAAATTGGGTGGTAAGAAGGAACACCTCGAGAGTCACATGGGTAGAGCCCAAAAAGCATAAAGTCACATGTGCCACACCCAAAAAGTAGAAAGCATATAAAAAACAATAAAAAGGCCACTAAGCAGCTATGATAATGCCAATAGAGGGTGGCATATCCTTGTCATCTAGTTTGCCCCATATAATAGCGGGGTATGGAGTGACATCACGAGGATCCTAGCCATCATCATCCTTCTCTTTATCTTCTCACCAAGGGGTGATCCCACAATACTGGTTTACAATTTTTGGCCAAACTGGACACTGAGCTTATTTTTTCTAACTAAATCTTCACTTTTGAGCACATATAGCAGGCTAAATCATGAGGAATTTGAAGATGATGTAAACTTGTGATTTGTGACATTTTGTCTGTAGATTCTAAATATTTTTTTTTCAAAATTTTTGGAATCAGATTGCACTTCTTTTTCCATCTCCTTCGAAAACTAGTTTTTTCAGTAAACACCATTTTTAAGGAGTGACACTCACCGTATAACACAAAATTTTTTCCATGAAGGATAAAATTCTATTTTTTTCAAATTTAGATTTGTAACTATGATATCTAGTGCTTCTAATTGGTTTCATAGTGTTTTATTGAATATTTTTTCCTTAATCAAGTTTCGAAGTCAATCCAATCACAATTCAGACATAGGCGAACCATATAACACATAACTATTTTTGTATGTATCAAAATTCATTTTTTTTGTTGGATCAAGGACTTCAATATCTAGTGCACTCATATTTTCAAAAAAAAAATTGATAATCTTTTATTTTTCCACATGTGCAAAACAAAGAGCTTGATTTTCGTGAAAAACCTACATTCACAAGAAATAAAAAATATAGTAATTAAATTAAATTTATTTAAAATTATACTTTTTGGGAAGCTTATAATAAGGACTACATACTTACAAAAAATAAATTTTAAATGAATTCATTTGATCCCCCAAAAGGTAAATCAAAAGTGGTTTTTTATTAGCATTTTGATAGGTGTAAAGGAGACTCCATTATAGGTATGGTTTAAAACTAGCGGGGTTCTATCCAAGGGTGTTTGATCCAAAGTAGTTTGATGTAATGCTCTGCCACGCAACCCTAGAGGAAGTTGCAATTTACTACTCAAACATACTATTTTTTTTTTGTTTAAGTAAAAATAACATGCAAGATCACTATCCATTGCCAACAACCGCTAAGGTTATGAGACTGAGATTACTTAAAACTCAATCAAGAAACATGAAATAAAAACATAACATTTAATTACTTAACAAATTAAATACTCATACATGATAAAATTACAACAAAGGCATAAAAGAAATCACATGATTCCAATAATATGAATTACAATATGATTACAACACTCATTCCCCAAATGAGGTAAATCCAATAAACAAGGTTACAAATTACATCTTCCACCTCGATACAATGAGGGGTAATAAAATTACAATAATAACTGAAAAGGATAAAGCATGAAGGTACTGGATCCCACGAGCTCTCCAACTGGAAATCTCATCCACACGAGCAAGAAGACGACCCAACGAATTAAGGTGCATGTTCCACCCAACCATGTGATACCCGAAGGCTCACCCCCCATGCTAGGAGATAGTAACAAGGAATTCTAGACAAGACCATCAACCTCTAGACACAGGATAACTCACACTGACACATCCAATCACATGAACCATACAACCATGAGGATAAAACAAGTACAACTCTAACATCACTGACATAAGTCACATTGCTTCCAGAAAATAAAACAGATCGAGTATGATAAGAAGACCATACACATAAAACCAAATACCAACTATTGTCGTAGAAAGAGTGTCATCACATAGCTCGTCATGGGATATCCTCTGGGAATCTTCCTAGGCTTCGGCCCCCACTATGAGTTGTCCTGGTGGCCTCTACCGAATCCCGGTACCCATACTCACTCATGCAGAATCAAATACCTCTTGTAAGGACAAGATAGATGACCTTTCCATTCCAGGCCTTCCCGTCTCATCCCAAGTCTATACAAGCCCTTGCGTCCATGAGTGAGGCTCAATTATCTTAATTAGTGTGAAATACTACCTAACTTCTAAGTACATTAATTTAGTTATCACTTGATTAAACCACTTATGAAGGTTTCCCAGTTTACCTCTTTAGGCTCTGGCCCCTAACAGAAGCCACTCTTCTACTTGACAACATACCAACACAAAATCAATCACCAAGGGTGCTAAAGTGCATACAACAAGATAAACAATCCCTCCAACTCTAGGAGGAACATATAATGAAAACCCACTCCAAACACTGGAGCAACAAAAGTCAAAACCCTCTCCAAACACTGGAGGCTACAAAGGTCAAAACCCTCTCCTAATTCAAAGGAGGCACAAAACATCCCTGTTTGTGAAAACTGGGTAAAACAACGGGTACATTTAGACGCACTACCCAAGGAAAAATGAAGGTCAACTGACTAACACATTACGACAACCCTCAATTAAATGAAACCCCAACTAGAAGACTTACATAAACAAATCACTCCAAATAGAACAAACAACTCAATCAAAGAGTTCCCTAGCCTCTAGAAGCAAAACTTAGCACTACTAAAGTACACTCATAAATTTACAATCATAACAATATTGCCCATACAATACCAACAAGAATTCGCTTAATTCATCAATCATAAAAATACCCGTTCTTTAAATAACTAAAGATGTCTTTCAACATAACGATCTTTTCTCATAAAATAGGAACCAAAGTCCATATATACCTCATATACTTAATCTTTTAACTATTCATATAAGTTCTAAACAATATAATTTTTTTATGAACCTTATCTATTCCTTGCAATCTGGAAAACAAACAACATTCCCCATTCACCATTTAAGGCAATGGAATACGAGAACTTTTAAATAACATTCTACCCATTATAACAACATCGTAATAGAATAACCCTTTTCTTTACACATATTTAATATCATCAATTTTGCTCTAATTATAATCCATATAACTTAACCACGTACATAATCCTGACATTTAACAAATCCTTTACAAGAACTTTAAGATTCTATCAAATCAAACAGGTCGTTGTAAACACATTAACCATATTCATTTCAATTACAACCCTAACCCTTAACCAATATTTAATCATTGCACTAACCTTAATTTCCAAAATACAATAGCACTAATTTTAAAATCAAAAACTTACATACACCTTCCAACTCAAACACAATTATAATTAAACTATTGTTAGGATTTTCTAAATCCAATTCACCCAATAACACCTCGTTTGCAAATACTCAAAAGTAAATAAAATCGTATTGGCAACGTTAAGGAATTAACACTAATCATTTAATTCTATTTTCTTATTCATACAAATAATCGAATCAACTTGCAAGATAAAATCATTTGATTAAAATAAATCAATCTTTAGATAAAATCATTTGATTAAAATAAATCAATCTTTATTTCAACTATGCTAACAAATAATCAACTTAAATTTAACTATATTCAGATACAAATATATATTAAATATCATTTAAAATTAACCAATTTAAACTCAACAATTAATTCATTTAAAAATACATAAGTATATATATATATCCATTATATATATATACATTATATATATAAATAAATAATTATTAAAAGAAATTATTTAAATATTAAAATAATATATATATACATATAATATATATATATACATATATAATATATATATATACATATAATATATATATATATATATATATATATATATATTATATAATATTAAATTAAAAAAAATTCTTTTTTTAAAAAAGAAACATTCATATGAGCGCCTCCATCCCAGAGGGAGAGGCAGGCCTCCTCTCCCCCAAATGTGGTTGTGTGAGCAGCGCCGCTGCCTGTGAAGGCAAACACTCCCTGGGGCGCTGCTCCCCTCTCCAACAATTTTAATATATTTTTTATTATATATATATATTTTAAAAACACATAAACCAAAAAATACAAAAGAATAGAGGGCAAAAACAAAAAAACTCTGTTCTCTGGGTTTTATTTTTTTTCAACAAATAAAAATGAAAACTGAGTAATTTTTTTTTTAAATAAACATTCCGAAGATAATACAAATATATATATATATATATAGATTTTCCATTGTTTAACAGTGAAGTAGAGCAATTTTTCCCTCCAAACAAAATACACAGCCAAATCATTTGCAAGCACAAATTCTAATTTGCTAGTTCATAACAGAAAATTCTTTTGTGCAACTTCTAATTTTTTGAGGTTTGAATTCTTTTCTTTGTTTTCTTTCCCCTAATTTCAACAAAAGCTTGCAAGTTTTAGAAACAAATTTGACATGGGTTTTCATTGAACTTCAAACAGAATTTAAAAAAATTTCCAACGGCATAACAAAGATTTGAAACTCATTTCAAAATGAAAACAAAAATTCAAAGAAGGAACCTAATTTTTTCTCCAAAGCTTGAAGGACTCAAATGGTGCTTCCAAATCTTTTTCCAGCCCACCCAAGAAATTTCAACCTTCTTCTTCAAATCCAAGCAAAGCCACAACAAAAACTCTCGACAATGGGTTTCAGTAGATGAGGTATTGGTATTAGTATTGGTATTGAAGGTAGTTTTCTTGGGTTGGTCAATGGGTTTCTTCCCATGATCTACGAATGATGTCTTCTTAGCATTATTAGGAGGATCTGAGGCTCTAGTAATTGAGACAAATGTAGTGTAGGTATCAGTAGCTAAGGTTCCCATCGAGATTGTTGCTTCAAGAATATCATTGGTCATCTTAGAAGCAAATCTAAAAAGGTTTTCCTCAAAAGTCTTATGCCTAGCAGCATCTTCTCTCATTTTCTCCAATTTTTTTTTTCTAGCATCTCTCTCAAGCTACTTAGCCCTAATCCTATCTTCCCTTTCTTTTAATGCCCTCATTCTATTTTATTCTTCTTCTTGAAGCCTTAGCTCTTCCTCTTCTATAGCTTTCATGTCTTTATCTATATCTTCCTCATTTTCTAGAACATCTCCAAGCTCACTCGGGGAAGGAGCATAGTAGGGCTGGTCGATAGGATATTCCTCAAGAGAAAAGAGGACTTGTTCATCAAGAGGTTCACCTCTTGGCTTAAAATTATTTCCATTAAAAGCGAAACCAATTCTAGGGGTTAAACGATCTGAAAACTTCTTATTCTTTCCCTCAAAAATCCCACCTATCCTCTTCTCTTGAAATATTAAAATCATTATCAAACACTTGTTCAAATGGAAAAATTCCTTGGCCTATTTTAGACCCTTGAACCTCATGTTCCTCTTCATGGATACTAGTAGTACTTACATCAATGTTGAAAGTAGGAGATGCATTAGCAGGGGAATCGACAAACTTGATTCAAAGCGTTTCCTGACCCATTCGGGTTGCTTCTCTTTTGCAAGTTCAAATTCTACCTTCTGCTCAGGGTGCTTCTTCACATAAATTCTTGTCTTCCTCATGACTTCAAATACTACAAAATATTTCTTCTTATCTTCCTTTTGAGAAGTGATCTTTACATTGGTATTAGAGAACTTAGAGTCGCCACCCAGAATACTGGGAAATAGAAAGTGATTGCACTTTGATTTTGTATTTGTTACTTTAGAGAAGACTTTAAACAGTACTTGACACAAGGTGGCAGAATGGAACAAGACTTGATGCATAAGACTAAGTATGATGGGATTAATGCAAAATAATTTAAACTGATTATTCTTCAAATGGTAAAGAATATGACAATAAACAACTGACTCTGACTTTACCAGATCTGAACTAGAGACTTTGGACTTAGCTAGTCCCCAATAAAGTCGCCAATTTGTTGGTTATTTTTTAAGAACCAAACTTATCTCCAGAAATACTTATGGACTTTTCCATTTCCAATGATAAGTACTCTAAAGGGATTGGCCAACGAACCAATAGAATCTGCAAGACTTCTATTCCTACTTTTTGGGCTTTGTGAAACCTAGGAGGGTGTTCCCATAATGTATATTCAGGAGTTCACACAATTATAACTAAATACACTATCAATAACAGATACTTCTGATAAAACTACTCAAAAACATAGTGCATCAAATAAGTTGGAAACTCATTAATCAATGTCCTATACATGGAGTATGAGAAGATGGAACTTCAACACAAAACAACTATGGTGATATCCAGTTGAGAATTTGTAAAATTAAAAGTAAGTAGTCGATGAAACAACACAGAAACTAAACCACAAATACTTTGCATGTACTAGTACCTTTATCCCAAGCACAAAGTCAATATCAACCTATGCGACCCGATAACAACTTAACCAATAGCACCTACAATCTCAAGAAACCCTACATTACAACATTCCTCTATGATATTCATGATTATTGTTGCTTTCAACCATCCTAGCACCCAATTCTTACTAGTTATTAATCTCACCTGAGCACTTACAATAATTCATTGAATTAATAAGCAAGCATGAAATTAAACATCTTTTGAGAAGCAATAGAGACAACCAAAAGGAATCTTGGATTAATTTCATTCATAACTCATATAACACATACAAGGAGAGACAATAGCCATGAAATTGGTATTACTCTATATTGTAGTTGCTATACTATTATCAAAATTACATACATAACACTAAACTCCAAAAACTTGAAGAAAAAAAACTCTAAAACATGCTTAGTATTATCCTTACAATTTTGCATTGTTAACTCAATTTTTCAACTAACTACTACTTCCAGCACTGAATTACTTCTTATAGAGATGAAAGAGCAAAAAAAGCCTCAGGCCAAGAAGCACACATGTCAAAATTTCATTGGACCACTGCAACAATATTCCTTTTTTAGTTACACTCGAGTCTTCATGTGGGTAGAATAAACATGAGGAAAAATTAACCTCAGCTCGTTGTAGAAAATAGGCCCCACCTCAAAAAGGCATCATTTTTTTGTTATAACAACATCAAAAAATTCCCCACGCACTAAAAAAATGACCACTATGGGAGAACCAGACAACAAAACTTACGAAGTAAGACAAGGAAAGCAAATAAAAAGTCAAAATTGTTTTATCCATATCAGCACCACGTGCCACCCATTTCCAATTGAAGAGAGAACAATATTTTGCAATGTTTTATCAAAATCCTAATCTATGTTATATTCAGGCTATGCATTGTTCTTCTCCTATCCATTACTTACCTTGTTCATTATCAATCCCCACATTGATTCATTCTACATATTTTTCCAACCAACTGTTATACTCTTCTTCAGTTGGCCATTTAAAATTCAATAAACCTTGCACTTTAGTACTGTACTAAGAGTATCTAGCATCAATTAAGACCCTGGCCTCTTTAATAAAAATTTCCATCTTTGTTTCAATCTCCACCATTGTATCAATATTTAGATTCAACATGATGTAGTCAGTGATAGTCAATGTCATCATAGCTGTTGCAAGCATCCCTCCCAAATCTTTCTTCCAAGTGTCAAATGGATGCGATTCACCTTTTCAACTCAATATCTGAGGCATACCATGTTCCTCCATTTCCTTAAATATCTTCAACTTACTTTGGAGCTGCACACCTAACTTTCCATGGAAAGTAGTTATCTCATTTATGGAGTCAATAATTTGAAAGATTTCAAGAATGTTAGTAGATTCCTCAGGATCCTCCTTCATCTTGGGCATCATTTCTCTCAAAGCACTCACCCTAGTACTCCAATTATTCCATTCATTCTTCAAGGCCTCTTGTACCTACAGATACTTTGTGTTTTCTTCATGAATATTCCTATAAGTAACCCAAACATCATCAGCTTTGTTGACCGACTTGGTCACCCTATGCTTTAATATATCCTCAAAGATCTCATTTTCCACCTTAACAGTTTCCAACTTTTCCTTTTTGACATTTTCTTTCTTAGTATTCAAGTGATCATTCAAATCTTTAATTTTCAAGGCTAAGGTTTCCCTATCTTGTGTAGGTAGATCTGAGGAAGAAGAGGATGGCAGATTTATTGTCCTTTTTGACTGAGTATCTTGAACAATGGCTCTCATCTTATTTATCTCATCCAAGGCCTCATTATACTCCTTCACTAAAGAATCATACTTTTTCTGAGAAATCTGTGTAGTATCCACACTAAGCATTGCAATGTGAGCAGTTAACTTAACTGCTTGGACATGAGTTATATCTATGGCTCTTTTGACCACTAAGGAACCAATAACCTCTTCAATAGGCCTAGAAACATCATGTTTACGAGTATTAGGTGTCATAGACCAAATTGCAAGAGTATGCAACTTTGGACTATATCTAGATCCAAACACCTTATCCTCAAATTGTTCCTCAGATATTGAAGCCTGAGGGTTCCTTCTTACAACATCATATGCTATAGCAACAGTGATAGTGCACCCTGGTAATAACATGATTCCACTATCTGTGACAATTTTCCTAGCCTTAGTGGGAGTAATAGCTACAATTTTAGCCTTAATCTTGTCCTCCTATGCTTTCTCAGCTTCTTTCTAATGAGAAGGTTCAACATTAGCTTGAGCTAATTCAAGTATCTCCTTGATCTCTTTACTCCACTATTGAATCATAAATTCTTGAAATTCTATGGATTGCACAAACTTATCATCAACAAGGAATTCATCACATTCCTTAATTTTGGGATCATCATCACTTTCTTTATCATATTGCCATTTGAAATTCTATCAGGGGGAACATCTAAACTATGAGTTTCCTCAATATGAGGAGGAGGGAATTTTTGCTCCACCTCCTCATTCCCTAGCACATGTTCTGCCATTTTTTCCTCCCTAACTTCTTGAACATCTGTAGGCCGCTATGGGATATCCATAGCTTGTTGTTGTTGTTCTAGGAGAGCTTGTGCTTTGTCAACAACCTCCTTCACCTTTACCTTAAAATCACCACTCTAATCATCCCTTAACATAGTGAAATCTCTCTCAAGAGGGTCTATAATTACATTATATGAACTTATATAAAAGGAATTCCCCTTTATGATACTTTCTTCAATGTTCATTATAGTTGTCCATTCCTTCTTTCTAGTCAAGACAACCTCATCACTTGTCAAATTCCTTAATACAAATTATTTGTATAAGAACTCATGGCGTATCACTTTTAGTTTTTTATCTCTTCTTCTTCTTCCCACAAATCCTTCTGGATAAAAAATCCTAATCTCATTAAAAGGCATCTTGAGGTTATTCACCATGATCCCAAAATTTGTATACCCCTCAGGGGCAGTGACTGTGAAGTAAGCAAAAGCACATTGGGGATTCACCACAGTACCCTTCCTGGGATTTCTAAACATCTCATAATCTATAACATCAATTTGCCACATGAGTTCCATAAAGGCCAATCAGTTAGAGATATATAGGGGAAAACAATGTGGTGCCACTTTAACCCCATAGGCTCTAATCAAAGTATATTCTAAATGAAGAAATCTATCTGCCCAATTATGTGTTGCTCTAGATCCTGGTGTATCTTTTGGGCTCATGATATTTCTGATTTCTAGAGAAATCCTGTGAATAGGTGCTACACCAAATGCTTCTAGGATACCATATCTTATAACATTAGCATACATGACATAATTGGAATTGGTATAGTCTTGATCCCAAAATGTATGTCCACATTTGTACTAGTAAAACATTATTTTCATTATCCCTAAATCTCAACTCCAACTTCCTTTTCCAGTCATAATCACCCTCCCATAAGAGCATATACATTAGTAGAGAATAATGAGGGAAATGTAAAGGGAGCACCTCCTTCTTCAAATTGAGGAAATCCTCATGCCCCTGATCAGCAACATAGTTGGCATAATCAAAACCAGTGTTCTGATTATGACCTTGTATATCTGCCACCATCACCAATAAGTCAGGGGTTATCCTTACCTCAAAATTTTAGGCTAACACTTGATTTATGAAATAATAAGTGTTCTTGAAATAATCCACAAAATCTTCACACTCAAAAGGCTCAACATCCTTAGCGAGAAATTTCTCCTTGCTCTTTCTATGTCGAACAAGCAGTCTATTTTTGTATGTAAATTTGTTGTTCTCATATTCATCATATAACTCAGCATGCCTAAACTTCACAGTATAATTGGGATTTAACCCAAATACTTCCACCATCTTATCCTTTATCACTTCTAGGATCACATCACCATTTTCACTCCTGATTGTTTTGTCAATGGGATTATAGTGCCTCACTAGTTCCATCATCAAGTCCACCTCTACAAACACACTTGTTACTACCAACTTTCCAAGGTTCAACCCCCATAAGTAACATGTAGGCTTACTAGAATACTGTCTATTAAAAGCATACTAGAAAAGCTTCCACCCTCTTTGAGGCTATGCCTTTTCACCATTCTCACCAACACTATCAATTAACCTAGTGGTCATGACAACTAGACCAGTAGGTGTTTTTCAAATTTGTGACCTTTTCTTCCTTTATGTCTATAGAGGCCTCCTGCATAAACCTTTATGTTTCCTTTTTTGCACTTCTAGACCTAGTAGACATTGCAAGAGTAGTCGGTGAAGGGTTAGAAACCGCAAATGGTTTCTATTTAACCTCACATGAAACATGTTGAGTCTTAAGTTGTTTAACCCTCTTTCTTTTGGTTTCCTTTATGTCCTAATACTAGATTCACTGGACTCTGGCTCACTCATGTTTGCAATGTAGGAGAACTAGGGTTTGTAATTTCTTACAGCCAAAGAGAAACCCTTTACAAGTATGAGAACACAAGGCACTGCTTACTGAATATAACTATATCCCCAAACTTTACCCAACACTTATCACTAAATTGAAGCTATCATCAATGGACAAGCAGATAATCTTCCCAATTCCCTATCAGCTTTCTAAGGTATTTCACCTTAATACTTTAGCTAGAAAGAGATATATAGTTTGCTTACCTGGGTGAATGCTTTACCACACTTGTTATATTTTCTGGAGCTTCCCGCATAATTTCCTTAGCTTCTGGTATCCTTTTTGCTTGCAAGCGAATCCAAATCCACAATCAACCAAGTATCTACTTCCTTTTATGGCCAAGAGACATGCATGCCACTATTAATGCTTGATAGTAAGTTCACGTGAGCGAACTGACAATTAGTCATTCATTTTTAAACTCTAATCCTTGATCACTCTATTTTAAAACTATATCAATGGTTATCAATTCGCCTTGCTACTTTCTTCCTTGCTTTATATGATGCCCTCGGGATTTTTCCATGTTGCCTCTTCATGCAATAGTTGTTGCTTACTACTGATATACCTCATCCTTGACCAGCTCCATCAGTGATGCAAACATCCATGTGATGAAATCTCAGCCCTTAGATCTATGGACCATCTTTGATCATGTTCATTTTCCCATCGCACATCGTTAATTAAAACTTTGCACCTTGGATCCTATTAGCAACGAGAGGTACATTAAAAAATGTCAGGTTAAGACATGTACACCTACATGAAAATAAATGGTACAAAAGACATTGCAGATAAGATTTATTCAGATTAGTGAAAGAAACTTTAAATAGAGAACTCCATTGCTCATCGCTACTTTGGAACTTAAGCTTTGGAATGAATCTGCGATGAGCGATAAAATACAAAAACATCAAGATATCGCTCATTGCTGATTCTCCTCATACAGTTTGCAAGAAATTAGCAATGAAGATTAGAACATAAGACCGGAGGCCATTGCTTATCTCTATTACAATACTCAAGGCTCAAAGGCCATTAGAAATAGGGGATCCTTCAATCGATACAAAGAACATCACTCATTGTGCATTGATATCAAGATGTCCAACAGTTATTCGCGATGAGAAAAAGCAAAGAAATACTGCTCTTCACTTGTCTCCAATCTAAAACATACACTCCTGAAGTAATTAGCGATGAGCGATAAAGAGAGATGGTCGACAGGACTTGAGTGAAAACGTTTAAGCACATGCTCATAAGTTGTTCTAATGAAGGGGATCCTCTAGGATGATACAATAGAAAGGGCTCAAAGACTCCTAAGTCATAAAATGAAAAGGATGTAAAGGCCAAAAGGGCTCTTTACTTAACCTTATAAAAATGAGAAACTCAGACCTAGGCGTGGGGGACCGGTTACCCTATGACCGTGAATGGCATAAGATGTTTTAATGTGACCTACAATGAGCAATAGGAAGTCAACAATGAAATAGAACCCCTCAATAGTGAAGAGAAAATAAAATCTAACCTCTTAGATATCAGCCAAAATGTGACAAGGATTTTGAGATGGAACATCAAGATTTTGCAAGTTCCACCAGTAGCTTAGTGCACAATCTTTTCTAACCAATAAGTTATTTCATAGTAAAATATTTTACATTTAATAATTATTGTTTTATTGGGCTTGATTATTCTTGAAGCAAATATGGACCAAAGGCTATATGTTTAGTAAAAATCACAAGGTAGACCATCAAGAGAATATGGGTTAGTGCAGGATCCAAAGTAGGCCCTTAAGTGACAATGAAAATTCAAAAAAACAAAGTTAGGCGACTTGACATAAAAATTTGAATAGGTTATTAACATAATTTGAAAAATATGTAAGAACAAAATTTGTAGCAAATTGAATGTAGTTTTTAAGCTACTAGTATTTTAGTAGGAATTTTAAAAAATATTAAAACCATTAATCTGACCACCCTAACTTGGTCAAAAAATTATAATTTTCTTTTTAACTATAATTTGTGAAGCATGGTATGTGGTGCATCTTTCAGATTCAAAAAATGTTTAATCATTTAAAAGTTATAGATGTTTTTCAATCAGCCTATCAATCAGGACATTACACATAGTGCATGTAGAAAATCAATAATAATTACCCATTAAATTCAAAGCATATCTTATATCGATAGAATGTTGTCAATTTTTCATATCCTTGAGCTCTCTATCCGGATGATGGATCACATAGTGTGATCCTAAATGTTGATCCAAAAAGATTACACACAATCGAATCCAGAAATAACTATTGATATTCTTATGGATTGTGGAAATCTAATAACATTGAATGTTGTCAATTTGTTGAACATACCCTTTTTGTTTCATCAAAATCAAATCAAAAAAATCCAACAACATTAAGGGTGAAGTTCAAAAACTCTTGTAACCCTTCTAAACACGTAGCAAAATGGATATCTATTACTATTGGAGATTCGATAAAAATGGATATCTATTTTTTAAAACAAAAATCAGATATCTGATAAGAAATGGATATTTGTTTATAAAAACTAGAAATATAAATATAAAAAATTAGTGTATATTAAAATTTAAAATGTTATAATATTAATATATATATATATTTTAAATCAGTATATATATTATATTAATATATATAGTATATAATATAATATATAATATAATATAAATAATATAATATAATATATAATATGATAAAATTATAATATATTAATTTATTGTAGTGCCCTCCGTGTTTGGCCCTCGCTTGAGGTATGATTAATTTTATTTGGGTTGCTTGAATTTAAAATGGGTTAATTAGATTGTTTAATTAAATAAACGATGTTGTTATGTGGGGGTATATGTTGTGTTCAAATATTTAAGCTATTAAATTATAACATGTTTCTACAATTAAATATAAAGATAATTATTGTATAATGATTTAATTTAATTAATAAATTTGAAAGCGGGAAAATATTAAAGAAAATAAAATATTAAAGTTAGTACTTAATTTTGAATGAAGATTAAAAAAAAAAACAAGAAAAGCAATTAAAAGACAAAAAGTTTTGCATGCAAGTGCATGCATGGCTTCAAACTTATTGATTGAAAAGGAAACTTGTGGTTTTTTTTTGTTTCTTTTGTTTTCAAAAATAGAAGCCTTCTGTATATTGGATTTTGGATGTGATTTTGGGAGAGGGATCTTTGATTTTTGAGTTTTTGGGGAGCTCATTCCTTTGTGGATCATCTCGAACATGACTTTGTGCGTCACACCAGCCAGATGCCTTGGCTTGAAAGTTTTTAAAAGCCATTATCATTCGGGTTGCCTTCCAAAATTGGTTATGCCTCTTACCCTGGTCATATAATTTGATCTCTGCAACTAACAGGAAATACAATGTAGAAGATTGGTCTTGTTTGGACGAGCTACAATCGGGGCCTACAAAGAATGATAATGACATCGAGCAATGTTGGTCATATTCTTGCCTCCGCAAGCTCTGCTAACGAAGCCAAACTAGATCTTCAACTAGGTAAGTTCAGTAGATTTTGTTATTGAATCATATAATCTCAATATACTTGGCAAACTCAATTTGTATAGGCATATCACATGCTTGCGCTTGGGTTTATATTTCATTTAGGGAACATATTATAGCATGCAATTGGTATTGAATATAGGTTGATCTCAATAATAGCGGCTTTGAGAGAGACGAAATTCGGTGTGCTAGTATTCGACTTATACACTTTCGAATCATACGCTGCATACTTAGAAATTTGACTTGTTGCTGTAAAACTAGTAATTTCATAGACTTGCATACTATTTATTGTGAATTCTATTTCTTCATTACGTCTTGTTTTGCTGAATATGCTTCTTTTGGTATCGAATTGAATTGGCCTACTCTCAACAACTTTCCCTCTGTAAATGCCACCTTCAATGCTTGCATTCAATTTATAGGTATGGTTTTCATTGCAAATCAGAATGCTTGGGAGATTCGAACCACTTACCTTATAAGTTAATTATCGGTGGCTACAAATTGTGTCTGTATATTGATGCTTGTATTCATTTTGTACCATTTGTAGAGTTTAAAAAAAACATTCTATCAAACCTGTATCTAATTCCTTCACAATAAGCATGTATCTACTTTTGGCGTTCAATCCATCTACAGTAGGCCGATCACCCTTCTTTTTCCTTGTTGATTTGTTACCTTCCAGTGCGTTAGACCATGCCTTTGTGTCTATTCTGCAATCAGTGTGTTGCGTGAGAGGACATCTCTTTAAGGTATTTTGTCAACCGTTGCTTTCCTTCCTCTAATTTTTTTATTATCTTCAGGTGCCTCACATTATTTTGACCTTCTTAATCGCAGTTTTCTAGCCTTCTCTTATCCATGGTTACCTCTATGCATCACTTATTTCCGTTGCTTTAGGCATATGACTATCTTCTTTTCATCGGTGCTGATTTTCTGCTTTGGCATCAACCTATCTATTCTTGTTTATGTGCCAAATCTCCTCTAATCTACACCATTTTATGTATTGTGAAGTTTATCAAAATAAAATACCGTTGATTGGTTTGAATGCATTTGAATGTGTCTTGTTCTTTTTACCTAGTGAACCACCGTAATTAGTTCCATGTGCACTCCACAATATGCTATGGCATCAACAGTCATTACCATGATTAATTCAAGGCACCATTAGGTTAGTATTGCTGTCAAAATAGACTCCTCTCTAATGTGCATGCTTCAGAAACATTAATTACTTACTCGCATTTTAAAACCTACTTTTATATCATGTGTTTTGGTGTTCAATGTATTTGTTGCATTCGCTCTATAATTTGGGCATTTATATTTTATGGTCAAGGAATTCGCTTGGTTGTCTGATTATACTTTTTTTTTCATATATGTAATATATGTTTGTTAGATTTGTTTGTCATAATTTGATTTAAATGTCATCTTGATCATCACATATATATAATTATATCTATATATGTATACAAGAGTATATATAACAAAAGAATGTTTTTTAGTATACTTAAAATAATTGGTTATGATAATCAAGGAAGTATTAATAGGGGAATATGAGTAGTTTAAAATAAATAAATATCTTTCCTTTCATTTATATTCTTAATTACTTATAAAGAGAATAAGTTGATTAAGTGAATAAATTAGTTAAGAATGAAGGAAAATATTAATTATATTAACTTTAATTAAGATATATATATATATATATATAATGAAGGAATTAAATATAAAATTGAGACATTATATGACATTTGATCAATATGCACATTAGGTATCGTAAATCAACTAAGGGTTTTATAGAGAGATAGATAGATATATTTAAATATATTAGGGCTGAAGAATAGTTATTTGTGTATTTAAATGTTAAGGAAAGAATGTTTTCCCATTTTAAATTAGATGATTATAGTAAGTAATGAAATTAGAAACACTAAATTATTAGAAGAATTAATTAAACAAAGAAGATATAGTTGAATTGAGATTAATAAGTATATTTAGTTAAAAAGCATTATAATTAATTAAGGGGAAAATTATATATATATAATTTCATGTTTATAAGTTATCTTGTTAGTAGGCTTTATGTGCTCATGTTATAAACGGTTAGTGTTCTAGCTCCTTGTTAATTAATTAGTACGAGAATGTTGATCACTCTGTATTCGTGTGATTTTGTAAACCTGAATAAAATAAATGGAAATAAAGATGATTGTTGGGTGAAAGATATAGTTAACTTTCATATAGCTATTTGGAGTTCTGTATGTTATTGATTATGCTAGTTAAATGAATGGGGCTAAACGGATTTACTCGTGTTTAGATGGTTTGAAAAGTTTGTGTTGATTTTATAATGATTTAGGAGTGGACTAAGTGTTTATGTAGTTATTAAGGGGTGATCCCACAATAGTGGTTTACAATGTTTGGCCAAACTGGACATTGATATTTTTTTTTAAACAAAATCTCCACATTCAGGCACCTATAGCGATTAAACCATGAGGAATTTGAAGATGATGCAAACTAGAGTCTTGTCATATTTTATTGTAGATTCTAAAAA
>VDFB02183059.1:0-19079 GCA_007258455.2 Sequoia sempervirens | reverse complement strand
TGGGCATGGAGATGATCCAATCCCTATCTTGAGAGGTGGTTGTATTCAATGTTCATCATTGTGCAAATTTGTGGCCCATGGCCAAATTTATGAAGTTTGATATGAAGATTTTGGTAGAAGAAGCTTTCAGTCTAAGCCAATCAGTTTTGGAGAAGAGGACAATTTGACAAGAATACAATTGAGCACAAACTAGGCATCATTGAAGGTCTAGAACTTAAAATTAGGCCTACAGGTTGTAATTTTTAGTATTTATGTTGTAACTAGCTTCTAGTTAAATTAAGAGAACATGCTTTCTTGCTGGGTATGTTCTTGTTTATGATCATCTTGACTGTTTACAAAGTAAAATTTGTATTCAAGTTCATTTTCTAGCATTATTACTTTCAAACTTCATGATATAATAAGTTCTTATTGAAGGAATAAGTGAAAAACAAGTCTGAAACTTTCAGACTAGCAAATTGAAAGAAAAGGTTTTTAGTTTGAACTTGTAAGGGTTCATTACATATCTCTTCTTCTTCTACAACAACAATCTGGTAGGTGGCTTCTACAATGGCATTGATAATTTTCTCAGAATGGTCTGCTATTGATTTGATCAACTTTTTTATGGGTGTTTCAATGTAGGTATTTGAGCCAACAAAATCATCTGGGATGATAATCGGTCTTGTTGCTGAATTGTGTGATTGATCTTCTGCAACATTGATAGTGGCCATGATCTAAAAGAATAGACAATGAAGTGTAGGAATCATTATCATATTATTTAGTATTGATGAAAAAGATGTAAATCAAAAAGATGAAGCCAATTGTACAATTGGAAACAAAATGTTTATATAAGTACTAGTAGTGCAATATCATTTGGGGTGAGAAGAATATAAATAGAAAGCAACAAGCCATAGTACAATTGTGTAAACATATATGTATACCACACTAAGAAATGTTACAATATTGACATCATTAAAATATATCACAACAACAAAAGAGGTGTACATGAAGACCTGTGTATACTTATATATACATGCATAATATTTTCATGCTTGTAGCACTTGAAGTGTGACTTTTTGAATCCAAACCAATTGACTCGGCATATATATACAACACATTGGCAAATGTTACAATACTGACTTTATTGGATTGAATTGCAACAACAAAAGAGGTGTGGATGAAGAGGTATATACTTATATATACATGCATAATATTTACATGCTTGTAGCACTTGAAGTATGACTTTTTGAGTCCTGACCAATTGACTCGAGAAGAACCTTGCTTTCAGCTGAATAAACAAATTCTTTTGTTTTCATAATTATGCACTTGATCCTCTCTACATGATTGTAGCTCTCTGCTGCAACCTAAATAGTAAATATGAACTTCTTGAAAATAACTTTACGTATAATGTTTGCAAACTTAAAATCATCTTGGTCTATGTGTTTCAATGTATATAATTCCTTTGCTGTTACACCCATTATTTGTTTTGCTGGTTTGTCAAAGGCAATAGCCCAAGTGGAACCTGTGTGATCTTGCACCTGGCATTACAGTAGGAGATAGCTATAGTCACAGTAAGGGAAACTCTTGTCACATTTTTGGAAATACCAATTATTTGCACCTTTTCTTTGAATTTTTTCCCTTCAAATTCTCAATGGGGCAAGCATTGTAATAGAAATTCTCATGTTTGATTAAAGATACTTTAGCTTTCAGTAAAACCCATGTATTTGTATTGCATGTGAAGAGTTTCCTATCTTTGATTTCTTCTATAGTTTTTGACATTAAAGGTTATCTAGCAAAGGAAATTTCCTTTGTCATGGAGTATGAGGTAGAAATTTTCCCTTTTGTATTCAACCAAGACAACAAATATTCTGACTCTAGAAGACTTGAATTTACCAAAAGCTAGGTGGTGCTTATTGTCCCTAAAGATTTCCCACCATAATCATTGACTCTTGTAGCTTTGGCAACAAGAATTGGTAAAGTTTTTGAGTGGCATAATTCTTCAAGTTTTTCACCTTCATTATTGCAGAAATGACCCCACATTGTGAAGTGAATTTTGGAAGCTGAGATGTCCTTAAGCTAAACAATTTTTTTTGAACTTGAGTTCCATTCTTTATTAATATTGTCATACATGGATTGATTGATGAGACAATACCAATGACATCAACAATTGAATTGTTTTGCATATCCTTAAGTTCACTTATTGGTGTAAAGTTGAGACTATGCTTCGGTATTAATGTGTTCTCCTCTGTACATAAGTGAACAATGGAAGTACTTTGCAACATAATTTCCCATTCATTTTTTAGGGTGTTGAATTTTTTGTTTGCAGGTTTTAAAGTCCCATTGGAGATTGTAAAGACTCTTCCATTCTCAATGCGATTATAAAATTATTCTGCAATTGCATTAAAACATATGACTCTTATTTCACTACCACTATGGTCAAGCAGATCAAAGTTGAAGACTTTGTCATTGCCATTTTTGCTATTAAAATGGTGAAGTTGTTGTTTCATAATCACTCTAGCCTTTATTTTCCATTGGCTTTGGTAAGGGTTCAAAGCTGTAATAGGAATGACTCTTGGAAGAGCTTCATTTCCTATAGTAGTTTCGCTATAGGATGCATTGCTTGGAGACTGCATCCCAATATGACCATGGTGTAGGCACAATTGTGATTAGTTAAGCAAATCAAATGTATATTTTTTTTATTGTTCTATTTATAATTAATAAGTATAATAGAGAACATTTTCATGACTATACTACAATAATTCCACAATCACTGTCGTAAATTAATTTATTAGGAAACACTATTTTGAATTGAATTCAGTGTACAAAGGTTTTCTGAACTATCATTCATAACTAATAAAGACACACTATGTTTTGAATTGAATTTACTCTACAAAGATATTTTGAACTATCATTCATATTTTAATGACCATAGTACATAACTAATAGAAAAAATTAATTCATAAAGAAACACTATTCTTTGAATTGAATAAATTCATAAAGAAACACTATGTTCTAAATTGAATTAATGTCAAAAACTTAAGTGATACATACCTAAGATTTTCAAATGTCTGGGTTAATTTGCTTAATTGTCAAGAAGTATCCTTTTTCAATAAACTTTTCACCTATAAGTAACATAGAAATTTACAACAAATTAGGCGAATAATAGAATAATATGAGACTAATTCAATATAAAAATAAATCGCGAATAAAAAGAATTTAATATATTTATTCAGGTGTTAAAGTGAAGGACATGACACATAGTTATTCCTTAAATTTATAAAGATAAAACAATAACTTATATACTAATATTATATATAAAATTCTCAGATAAATAATTTATATTAATTGTTTTTCAAATTTTCAAAACAAAATAACTATACAAATAGAACATATATATTTGCATAAAAACATTGTTACAAAAGAAGTAATAAAACTTTAATAAATAAAATTTTAGGTAAGCAATACACTCGTTTCACGACATCAAAGAAAATGAAAACCATAATCGAGGCTTATTTTTGTCTTTCTACTATCTTATTATCTTGTCCCAACCTTTAGATACTATATACCTCATAAAAAATATTTATTTAAACAATATTTTCAATCCCGATTCATAAATTCTTGAGTTAAGTGAATTTCTTGTTTAATTATTTTTTTACTCAAATAAAAAAGATAGAAAGATCATTGTTTTCCTTTTTAATTATTTAATTTTTATAAACAGTTACTAAAAACATTAATAATTTTTATAATTGAATGACATTTTATAACACAACTAATTTGAAACTAAAATTACTTTTAAATAATTGAATAAAAGATAAGAAAGACTTCTTCAATATAAAATGCTCATGCAAAAATCAAATAAAAAGAAGGCCAAACAATAAAACCATTTAGCTACTCTAACATGTCAGTCAAAGCCACAGATAAGACACAACTCCATAGAACCAACCAGTAGAAGACCCCACCACTCCACAAGAGGGAACCCACAAGCCAAAACTCTCCAAAAGTTAGAATCCCCAAAAGAGAACCACCAAACACACAACCAAGTGGGGCAGAGGAAGTCAGGAGGAACCAAGTAGTAGAACAAGCCATTAGGAAAATCACACTGACCTTCCTATTACACTGAATAGAGCAAAGATAGGCCCATCCAACCACCAATCCACCTGAGAGATCCCCACATACACCCACACCAACTATGAGGAAAACAACCAACACAGGAAACTAGGAAGAAAGGGAAAACACAGCCAAAACTGCATCAAGGAATACTTAGGGTTCCAAAACACACAAGCAACCCACAAGCCAATAGAGAGAAAAAGGAAGAGGAGAAAGATACCTAAAAGGAAGCTAGAAGCAGAGCAAGTCAACATGAGGAGCCCCCAAGCCTACCTAATACGCCGAATAGGGACAAAGATAAACCCATTCAACAATGAAACTTCCAATAAGCACCCAACGCACTCCCAAAACCCTTGCAGAGAAAGCAACCACAAAACAATAAGGAAGGCCAAACACAACCACACCACGAGAAGAAGAAATCCTCCTTCAAACCCGCCAAGAAGATGCAAACAAGAGGCTGAAGTCCAAGTTGAAGCCTCCACCCAACACAACCTAGGATTCACCCAAAGGAAAGACAAGAGATGCATCAATTGAGAACGTAGTCGTCCACCCAAAAGAAGCCACCCACATGCCAAACACCGCCAGGGATGCGCAAAGCAAAAGCAGGCCATAATGCGCTAGGAAAAGCCCATGCACAAGAATCCAATCACCATCACCATCTTTGGAATCTACCTTGCCTTCTGCATCTCCATTCGAATCGCTCGCTCCTGCTCACTTGTTCCCACTCACCATTATTTTATTTTTTATTTTTTATTTTTTTCAATAGTGTATTTATTTTATTTTTATTTATTTTTCAATAATTTCTAGTTTTTTTATTTTGTTTTTAAAGCAGTTTTAAATCTATTTTATTCACAACTTTCTTTAGATGTTCTTATCTTTGACTTCATGAAGACCTCTATTAAAAGAGGTTGTTGAATCATAACCGTTTCAAAACTTCATGGTTGTAGGTTTGGCTTTATTCTCCTAAAGTTGGATTTCTTGCATGTTTGGCTTTACATTTTTTAGATTCACTTGAATTTAGCTATCACAAATTTGGCTTTAGTCTTGTTGAAACCAATTGCATTGTTATAATTTGTTGTTGCAGTAAAACAAAACAGAGATTCAAGGAGTCATAAGGTTTATTGCTTTTTATTTGTGGTTGTTTTATTATTGAGTGGGATGGAAAGTCTCCCAAGTTAAGTTTGTTGGACTTGTTAGGGCTCATTTGGTTTGGAACTTGGCAAGGTTACATTTTCTTAATACGTGCTAGAATCAATACTAGGGTTTGGTTACCTTATCTTGTATCTTTGTGAAGAAAATACATAAATTTAATATTTGATCTTATCTTAATTGACAATTGTATCGCGAAGAAATTGGACATATGTATTCAAAATCAAATTATAATTAAAATCAGTTCATTCAAATTTCATGGGGAACTCATAAGACAATTAAGCATCTTTGCGTTTAACCTCTAATGTGCTATTGAGTCTTTTCTGGGTTTTTTTCACTATTGAGTCTTTCTACCTGATTTATTTAGCTCATATATTATTTGATTCATTGAAATGGTGATATCATATGGGTAGTTTACTGTTGTTTTGAATAAGTTGATGAAAATAGGTGCCTCGAGAAAAGATAACTCTTGGCGTATTTTATATAAATTAATATTTAATATATGTATGCTAGTTTTTATAAACAGTTACTAAAAACATTAATAATTTTTATAATTGAATGACATTTTATTACGCACTAATTTGAAACTAAAATTACTTTTAAATAATTGAATAAAAGATAAGAAAGACTTCTTCAATATAAAATGCTCATGCAAAAATCAAATAAAAAATTATATATTACATAAGCATGATAATATGTGACTTTTTAAATTACATACTATTGTTTGAATTAGAGAAGACTTTTCGTGAATCTAAAAAATGCTCATTGATGCGAGCAGGGCTTGAATTTGATGGCCGTATGGCCCAATTTAGTCATTTTAGTTGTAAAATACAATTAAAATTTTAAAAAGATCGTATCACTTGAAAGGAAAAATTTTAGTTAAACTGTCAAAATTTCTATGTAATTATTCCTATATATGTTTTTTCAATCTACATATATTTTTCTTAAAATAGATAACCTTTAATATTTGAAAGGCAACTTCAAATAAATGACCGTCACAAAAAATTGCTTGACAAGGAAGATTGACCGTCAAATTTAAGCCCTGGATGCGAGCAGAGGTTTTGATGAGACTAAATAAAACCAATTATTGAACCAATTAATGACTTTATTGGCAGATAAAATCTTGGTATCTAAAATTAGAAGTGCTTCACCCGCTATTCTCAGTAAAAAAACGTAACGTCTGCTAGCAAGCCTCAATAATTAGTTAGTGTCCTTATCGAAAACATTCCATTTCATTTTGCATTTCTGTGGTTCATATGTCATGATGATTCTGGATTGTTTTGTAATATCTACGATTTCAGTTCTTACCAGGTAAATATGCACTGTAAGAAATGGAACTGAGCGAGTTGTCCTTTGCACACCAAGTAGCATTCACCCCATAAATCGAGTCTTCAAATGGCGAGAAACTCTGCTAGCAAACGTTGATGAATTTCTGCTAGCAAATGTCCCGCGTAGCGACACGTCTTCATTCCAGAAAATATTCTCCAACAGTGTACGCATTCACCAGTTTGGCGGTGTAAAAAAATATCAAAAGCCTCTGAAACTGTAAGGCGGTGTACGCATTCACCGCGTCCGAAAAATCCTAGGACTTATTCACCCACCGCCGTTCAATGTGAAACTTACACCCACAAATATTCACCGACACGCAAAAGATAACAAATTATTACCTCTTCACCGCAAATCGATGTAATTTTTAGTATTAAAAGAGGAAAACTCATTTTAAAATCAAATAATTAATGGTTTAAGTACTTTGCCGAACATGTCTCCAATCTGCCTATAAAAGCTATTTAGTGGCCGCCGCCAGCTGAGAATTTCTTGGTGACCACGTGGCATAGGTAACTCCGGAAGTTAAACTCACACATTATTTTAGGCTTTCCCTAAACTTTTAAGAGGCATATAATAATCATTGATTGATTTAGACATCCTCCGGTGATCACATCGGCGAAAATATTTCTTTATTCCGTTTCTATGTACACGGAAAAACTGTCACAGCAGTGAACGCCTATCGGCGTAAAAACACAATAGAAAAAAATTTATACTTTTATTGAGCCTAATGCCATGGGTGTGGGCGTTGGAAATTTGATGTGTTTTAAGAATCAATAGCATTTTGTTTCCACAGTCTAATAGTATAGTTTGTAAGATTTTGGAAGTCACTCTAATTATTAAAAGACTTCAATTTTGGTCAAAATTACATTTTCATGAAATATATATTCCTTCAATTAAGGAAAGGAGAATATATCCCCATTCCCTTAGAAAGAGATTATATTAATTTAAAATTAGAATATACTAAAGATCAGAAGATTCCCTAGCTTTAAAGAATATTTTAGGTATGGTATCTTCTTTTTAGAGAAACACCATTTAGTTGTTTTATAAATTTCATGAAATTAGTTTTAATTACTTTATTTAATTTAATTTAATTTAAATTTATTTATTTATTTTAAATGTAAAATAAATAAGATAGTATTTATGTAGTTCAAAATTAAGAAAAAATAAAAATAAATAAATAAATAAAAGTGGAGGTTAGGTGAATAAAGTGGGGTTATGATTACATTTATTATTTTTCTTGGTGAAGTTTCTACATTTCATATGCGATATAATGTTGAGGTTCTAGAAAGTTATGGTCATGTCTAAGATTAATGGATGAAATAAAAAGTCTCTAAGAACTTTATAATTGATCAACCTTTATATATAACCAAATACAGTTAACTTTGAAGTTACACTGTCATTAAAAGGCTCATGGTCATATCTCTATAAGACCTCAAACTTTATTGTTACTCAACACAAAATAATATGATGATTATCATTGTAGACCCAAACTCTAATAAGATAGACTTGGAACAGACTAATGAGTTTTAGTATATTCTAGTTGTCTTCATAACTAGGGATAAATTTTCTAAGGATATATCTACTCTACTAGTGATTGTAACTATATACGTCATAAATTAAAGACGTCATTTAATAAAAGTAAACATGTTGACTCTATGGGAACTATTTCCTCTTTTCTTTATATTTTAAATTTTTTGGTTACATTGTTAATGTATATAGTTCTTGACATCAGTAATTATCAATAAGATGTCTTACTATGTGTGAACCTAGATCCTAAACCTGCAATAGCACAATAAACCAATCAACAAATTAGATCAAATGCAAGGTTAGAATGTAGATTCCTTAAGAAATTCATTTGAATAGCAAAAGAGATAGAAAATGAAATGAAGAACACAATGTGTAGACACGTCAAATTTGCATTATGCATATTCATCCGCTCAATAAATAAATCAAATGCATCACATCCATTCACCTGGTAAATCGGGTTCTTATCAGTTAAATAAATCAAAAGCTCACATCATAGTTTAATTAAATAAATCAAACTTTATTTAATTAAAATCTCAAAAATGCATCTTCCATCCTTTTCTGATATAAATAAATCAAATATTTAAATCCTAAAAGTCAAAATCATCTAAACACCATTAAGCTAACCTAATCATCATTTATTTAATCTAACCTTAATTAAATACTAATCTCACCCACTTGCATTCTCTAGATTTGGCCACTTGCACATGAAATTACATTTCATTGATTTATCAAAATCTTTATTTTCAACTTGGTATAAAGGGAGAATATTCTCCAAGTTTGAATCTCCCCCCAAGAGGACATGTACACCCAACAGAGCATTTATGAGGCCTTACATGTCTCTTACATGTCCCCTTCCAAAGGTCAAACTCAACATTCATTGCAAAATTTGAATTCAAATTCTCCCTCTCATGGGCACTCTTCCCAAATCTTGCACAACCATTGGCCTATCATCACTTGACAAGTGGCCTTATCTTATTGGCTTGATCTTTGTCCAACATTGGTCCATTTTCAACACTCTTAGCATTTGAAAATCTATAAAATAGAGGCTTCATCTTTTATCAAATCCTTCACAATCCTCCACAATCTTTATGCAAAGTCACTCTCTTGGTTTGAGAATTGATTTTGTCCACTATCAATCCACAATCTTAGCATTTCATCTCCAAAATCATGCAAGGTCACTCTCTTCATTTGAGAAATGATCTTGTCCATCATTATCACTAGCTATCAATCAAGGATTGGGAAAGGGTCACTAACACATGTGACACCAATCCAATATGGGATAGATTGATTTCATGTTTTTCTTCGTATGCTTTTATGTATCTTGTTATTAGATAGCATTTTAAAACATGTTAGATATCTCATATGGATGTTGAAGGTTTGCTTTGCTTGGAAACTAATCATGTTTGTCTGTGTTAGTTACTAACCATTTGCAGATTTGATGTCCACAAAATGGTGCTAGAAGGAGGGCTGATTTGTTTACATAACTCTCTTGATTGAAATACATTGAGTTTCTATTTTTATCGTAACACAGTTATATTGGAAAACAATAGTGTAGTCTGTTCTTTATTGAAAACACATTTATAGGGGAACGCTGTTATTGAAACGCATTTACAGATCAACCTTATCTTTGCTTCCCCAATTTGCATACATATCTGCCAAAGTATTTCTAACTATGGAATTTAACAAAATTGCTACATGTCTAATGCTTTTCATGGATGTCCATAGCTCGTTTCAAGCTGTTAATGCTGGGCATAGGCAATAAAGACATTGGTAAGAAATTCAGCGTTATACCTGTTGTTCTAGTTTGTGCGTATCTTGCATCTATCGCATTCCATTTTGTTCATATGCTAACCTTGCTGTCTCAAGCCATATCAGATTGTGTGAATCCTACTGTTACTATCTCATAAATACTGTTGTTTCAGAATCTGATGACTCTATTGATTTTATTGTGGATTTTATCTAACTTATTCTACCTACTTATCAATAAATACATATCATTCATTAGATCTGAAGATTTCAAATGTTCTTTCTGGGCCACTCCAGGGAAGGCAAAATGAGCATTTCTTATGATGAAGATCTACGCATTTATCTCACATTGCATACATTGATGATGTAAGCTTGCAGATTTATTCCATCATGCGTGCTATGCAATCAAACCGTCCAACGCATACATTCTGAGCCGCACAAGGAATTCTTTTGGTAAATGTGGTGATCTTGTTGGTCGTCGCTATCTTTCATGTCAAAGTAATGAATGGGAATTATCTTCCAGTTTGAAAGTTTAAAAGTGCAATGTCAGGTAATACAATGATCTGGTAGGTCACTTTGTTTGCAAATAGAAAGAAAAAAAAAAACAAGAATACTCTGCTAGAGAAAAGGTACGCGCACTTATCAGTTATTGTCCGCAATATGTGTTTATCACCTACTGCTTGGAGTTTGCATTTATCACCTTACATATGCGTCCTTCAAAATACACACACCTTTGTTTGAAAATATGCACACAATTATTATCTGGAGTCAGTCTTTCGCCTTTGACATGCGTGCCTGCTGGTTGAGGTTGTGGAATTTGGTTCTACATCTACCAATATTCATGAATATTGTTGACCTTTTCACTTACTCATCTCCAGTTGCATTGAAATCCATTAAGCGGCATTATGGGGTGACTGTGTATCTGCAAATTGCATTTGCTTGAATGTTTTTTTTTAACGTCTATTCAATAAAGCTATTTCATGCATATCCTGCAATCAATGTATGAGCTAACGTGCTTTTCTCAGGAATTCCTTTAAACAGTTCGTGTGTGTTCTATGCTCTCATTTGTGCCCAAACAGGGAGGAGACTGCTGTCACGTCAGGGATAGTAGGAAAGCGTAAAATATTCTATGCTATACAACTACAGCCGTCACCTCTCTCAAATCTGTTTGCCTTCTCTCAGAAAATCCCGAATCACATCAATGAGGGTGAAATTCATTAACTGAAGTAGAGGAGGCCATGACTTGTGTTTGTTAAGACTGCAGATTGGCCAATTGTTAATGATAGAGGACGAATCTGCCAAGGAAGTCTTGGAAGTTACAGTATTGAAGCTGGCAAATAAGAATAAGTTTTGAACAAGATTATGGACGTCCCTATCTCTGTTTTGCTCCATCATACATTTTTTTATTAAAACCAATGTTACAATAGGAAGACAACTGACATATGATCTTTAATCGAAGAGCTTTATTTACTGCAGATTATGACTTATTTCTAAGATATCTCTATTTGTGGCATACAGGTGGGAAAGCAATATGCTTTAATGCGTGATAGCTAAGAGGTGGGAAATATGCAAATTTCAAAGTCATTGTTGGTGATTTGACAGGCATAACAAGGAGTTCCTGGAAGAATGCACCGCCCAAGAAAGCGTGCATTTAAAACATCTCAGGCCACTAAAATCCAAACAAGCTGCTAGCACATCAATTCGATGTAGACAAGTTGCCATAAGTTATTCTTTAGTTTCGAACTAATCAATTGGCATTGAGTCTCATTCATTTGTTTTCTGAACATGTCATTTGTCAAGGTTTTTTTTTAATACTACTGGTTAATACATCTTATCACCAAGTTCGAAATGAGATTTTGAAATAACATTTAGGTGCGCGTGAAAGTTTTCTTTTTAAAAATCTTTATTAGCTGTGATTTTATACAGTCATCTCCTCCGCCCAAAATCACAATTTGAAAATTCAAAAAGGGGTGCCATATTCCAAATCTTCGCTCAAGTGAAATGTGGATGTTATTTATTTGACTTGGCACAGGCTAGGAGGATGATGGTTGAAAGTTGTATAATTCATGATTTGAAACTGGGGTCTTTATTGTGCATTTATTTGACAAGCCTTTTTTGTTGTGGCCCACTTCCAAATGTAGAGTGTATTTTGTACCAGCCACAAATTCCCTCGAATATTCTCTAGTTCATGGATTCCACCATTTTTTGAAAGGCATTCGCATTTCTCTTGAGGTCATTCATGAATGGTTTTTGTGGGCATTCTCACTGTTGGCATGTCACATTCATGATTTTCTGCGTACATCTTTATTGTCGATTGATAGGTGATAAGAAAATGTAGATTTAGAAATGAAAGCTAGATATATCCTTTAAATGACTTAGGCTGAAGTCAATAGAGTATATACTCTTTAATATCTGCATGCCATTATTGTCATCATTGTTAGCTGTCACTAATCCTTAATAACTTGTTATTTGGATTGTTATGAAATTAAGATGATCAAGAAATGCTTGTGAGTTTTAGAGAATCCATAAACTAGCAAACTAAATAAATGTTGGTATTGTTTCTATTGTTGCTTATTTTGTTTCTATGTCACCTCTTTCACGCTAAAGTAAATCTTATTTGTCATAATTTTGTGATGATTGCAGGTAAGGCTTGCATAAAGAATTAGTGATGCATTCGAATTTAGCAAAAGAAAGAAGAATTTTGGAAGTGAGGAAAATAAAGCATTTTTAAATGCTTATCGTAATAATCAAGAGTATTCATGGTCGCTTTTGTTCTAAGACAATTAGATCAATTTGGTGTTAAAATTAATCAGTGCTTGACTTTTTTTCAAAATTGGGCTAAAATTAAACCTTACAAACTTACTAGCTTTTTGATTTTGGCTAAAATTGAACAAAGCAATTTCACACTTCATTTTGGTGCTTAAAACGAACTCACAATTGCTTTGAAGGCTATAAAACGAACAAGTGTTTGAATTGTGTGATTTTGCATTTTGAATGCGTATCCTCTCCCCTTGCGCTTCGTGCGATCTAGGGTGCAAGAGAAACACTCAAAATGCATTTTATTGCTTTAAAAAACTTCGATTTGGGCTTAAAAATTGAACATCTTGTGCGAGTGTGAGTAGGGGCATTTTCGCATACATTCTCTTTCTTTGTGCCGTCAAAGATTGATCGAGTTACAGATTTTGTCTTTGCTTGCTTTTGTTTATCTTAGAGGGCCTGCCTTGGGGAAAAAGTACTCACCCAAGGGAACGACTCAACCGGTAACACTCTAAAGCCAAGAGTATTTCCAGCTGGGATATAAATGTGGGTATTGGTTAAATGCCATTATCACGCGGTTGGCTCCGACAAGATGGATCCGAAAGGGGACTCTTGCCATATGGGTCAATCTCCACAAACGAAAAGTCTGAACTAGAACCCTTGTTTTGTAGTGGCCTATTTATCCATTGAGTGAGTTTATCAAAGTGGTGCATTGGAACTTAGATTCCAAGAAGTTACTTGCCATGTCCGATCTTGGTTGAAATATAGAGGTTAGGATTTCATCATACCTCTATATTTTTCCTTGGTTGCATGTAAAATCATCTCTTCTATGAAGGGCATGAGGCAAGCCCACTAAGAAAAACGTACCCATTAAGCTAGGATGTTACATTGCTTGTTTGAAAACACAGTGCGTTTATCGAAAACATTGGAAAACCATCATTCAACATCATCATAAAATTTCAAACCCCTTAGTTAGAGCAAATACCTTTGAAAACCCAAGAGCTATTTCTTACCCTTGGGATTATGTCCTTAGAGGTTCCTAAGTAATTGGGTTTACATCTTAATTTGCTCTTACAAAGGTCAACATTAGGCAACCCTTGTCCTGATTTCTTGGAACTTCCACATAGCACTTTGTGGGACCAAAAATAAGTTGTGACATTGGACATTCAGTTTGAAACCTAATCAAAAAGTGTGTTTGTGGTAAAAAGAACTCATTAAGCAAAGATAACAAATTGGACCCCACACATGTGCTTGATATCTTTTGGTCATATTGGTCTTTTGATTGCTCTTAGAGAAAAGTGTGTTCTTCAATACCTTGGCCTAGTAAACAAAGTCTCTCTAAGTCTCTTAGGATCATCAAAACTTTCATCTATCTTCCAAACATTCATCAATCCATCTCACCAAAACAACTTTAGATCTTTGCAAACATCATTCTAGACTTGGGTACATCCTTAAACCAAATCAAAATCATTTGTTTAGTTAGATGTATGGGAATGCATCCTTTCTCATACATCTAATTGAATTAGCAAACCTTTTGAACAAGTTCATCCTAAAGATCACATCCAACATCTTAGGGTTTACAAGTTCATCATCCACATCAAACATTCAAAATCAAAATCCCTAAGTCTAGCATTGATCCAAAGTCCCTAAACGTTCAACACTCATATCATTCACCTTTCATCCTTCATCTCGTCATTGATCCTAAGAACCTTAGAGGTCACTTTCATAACAAGGTCAAAAGTCAAGAAGAACATGGAATATAAACTTGATCCATACATCTTGGGTAATCCAAATCAGTTGAATCTTCAAAGCCTTGTAATGCCTATCAATTATCAAAGTCCGTGCATGGGATCATTGCTTTCAACAAATGTCAATGGTACAACAAGTGTGAGTATGCCCAAGTCAAAGTTTGGAACACATTTCCCAATGATAGATCTAAGTCCAAACCTACAAATCCACCAATCGAATAATCAATGCATGAGCCTTGAAATGAACGCCATTCCACCAAATCCCTACGAACCAAATGTGGATGTACCAAGTGCAAGTTTTCGAAACATGAATCCTAACTCGGAAAAATTTGGAAAAATGATTCCCAATACCAACAATGTTCATCCTATCATGCCAAATCTGAACATCATCCCAAATCATAACATTATCCAAAGTCAATTTTCCCATAATCCCATTCAAAAACTGCAAATAGGCATCCCAAATCCGCTCAAACAAAAGCCAAATCAACTATCTCAAGTGAGTCAAGATCAAAATCAAGAACAAATTTGGCGAGATCAAATTGCGGAACTTTCCAAAATAGTTGAGGCATTGCACCAAGGGAAATCTCCACCACCCATATCAACATCATTCATTGGTTTAGGGCTTCCCCCTTTACCTAGCACTAATCAATCCACCCAAATAAATCCACCTAACATCAATCAAACCATCACGACAAATCCTTTGAATATACCATCGACATCACACCAATGGATGGTATCTAATCAAACAACAACGTTGATCCCAAATCAAAATTTGGTCTCCCAAGGACCTATCACCATCAATCAATCCAACCATCTCTATCACTTCGATCACTCCAAACACCACTATCACACCCATCACATCTCAACCCCTCACTACCATGATCGCTCGAGCGTATCTCAAACACTTGTCACTACATCCAACATGATTTTGAATCCACCACCACCCCCACCACCACCAATTTCCACCACATCAATCCAATACAACGCGACATTACAAGTTGCTTTTCAAAAGGGATTCCAACAATATCTAGCCATGCAACAAGCAACACAAGCTCAACAAGTGCAACAATCCTCTCAAGTTGCCCAAGCCTCTCAAGCTACCCTACCAACACGAGCACAAACACAAAAGATGACAACTATTGAAAACAAGGATCAAGATCAATCCATCACTGAGCACACTTTTACTTCATCCAATGATCAAATCGATATATGTCAAGAGTCACTTTTGAATCACGATCAAAATCCACCAACAAAACTCGACAATGAGCCAATTCAAGAAATATCAACATCACTTGATTCTATGGTCGAAGAAATTCACAATCTCTCCACCACAATTGTCGAAAACAATGATCAAAACCTCTCCATCGAGGAGCACATTGAGGATGTATCTACACAATCCGATGATCAACTCACCATACATCAAGAGCCACTTTTTAGTGATCTCTTTCAAGGAGTGTTAACTATTTGATCCAATTGACATAATGCATGATCCATTTGACCAATGATCATATTGAAAATGTCTCTACATGCCTTATGAGTTAGAGGATATATCTCAAGAAGTTATTCCAAAGCAAGATCAAAATCTTTCACTAAGGTCTAGCAATGGTCATTTTCAAAACATGTTGATCCCCTTTGACCTCATGGTTATAGATCTTTGAAGGAACCTTGAACTTGACCATGCCTAATGTCGAAATTCAAAATTCCTTTGTAAGAAATCCATCCTTTGAAGCTGCCCCATGTCAAGAACTTGATCCAAAGCATGTCGAAACAACTCCCAAAATTAATCAAGATCAAAATTTGTATCTTCAAAGATACTACAATAATCTAATGAACACTCTCTTTATCCATGCAAGATGATGATATCCATACTCCTCCATCTACCCATGATGCTTTCTATGGATGGACACGTAGATGATCTTCATCTAGAACAAAATTATGTTACACACAAAGAGCAGATTCTTAACTCCTACAATCAAATGGAGTTGTCAACATCAGGATCAAATATGTCCCAAACTCAGATTGAGGACATCATGAATAAAGATATCCATCATTATCCACCCAAGGAAACAAGTCAGATAGAACATCCAGAGTTAGCGGAGCAGCAAATTGAAAGAACGTCAACTACGGTGGTCATCTATCAGAGAATGCATTCTAAACGAGGGCTCTCTAAAATTAGGCAGACTCCTTAAAGTATGGAAGGGTAATTTTGAAGTAAATCACCGATATTAGTGTCTCATTTCATGTAAACATCAAATTACATAGGGAGTTAATTAAGAATCCTTATGATGAAACCTGATGCTAATACTTTCTTTCTGGACAACTAAAATTTCAAGTAAATGAATGTACCGTCCATTCTAGCCATCCCTATCCCACAAATTAAATTCTCAATGTTAGAAATATTTGAATCAAAGTGCTGCAGAGTGTTATCAAATCAAAAAAGAAATCCAGAAGCTATATAATGACAAATAAATAAATAAAATACAAATGGATACCAAAGAATATAAAGAAAGATCATCCCTATCAAACTCCATTAGTCAAAGAAACTATGGGGCAAAATAAAAGAGGGAAAAGTATCCATCAAAGATGTTCGCAAAAGCAAAAGCAGGCTTCTCAAGCGACGTACAAAGTGTATCAAGCAGTTGGTCCTAATTCCATGCACACTTCCGTATCCACCTATCATTACTCATCTTCCCAAGTTTGGAGAGTTAAAGGTTCCAAACTGTCAACCAATCCATCTCTTATCCCTAAACACACTCCATCCATGCCTCCATGCATAATATCCAATTCTTACATTGACCATGTATTGGCAATGACCCTTCATCATAAGGATTTTGAAGGCACTTTATTGCGATGTGCACACCAAGACAGAATTAACTCCAATATCAACAAAGCACATCAGGAATCTCAAAAGTTATATTCAAGTGCACATATCTTAGCGAAAAAACTTCTTCAGGAAGGATATCGGTGGAACATTTTGACAAAGGAACCTACATCAGCAACACCTTTTGGTTCAGCATGAGCTTTAAATGTTTCACAGAAAAATACAAAAAAATCAAAAAATATGAAAATCCAAAAAAAAAAAATTAGAAAAAGGATTGAAAACAGTAAAGAGAAAAATCATCCTCTAGTGAAAACCGCATGGGCGGCACTTTGGGCAAGACTATGATGAAAACCTGGCAAACAGGCGTCATGTGTAGAATCGAGCATCTACGTGCTCCACTTTAGGTGAAAGCATCTCATCCCATCCGTAATAAATTGAGCATTCCATCCATCTTATCCATAATAAATCTGTTCATCCATAAACCATTGATCCAATCCATTTTCATCCATCTTCATGATCCATAGTCTAAGTTATCTTGATCTTGATAAAATTTTGGGGCACGCTTTACGCTTGCTTACGGTAAAACATCTTGACATGGGTCATTTTCATTGATCCTATCCTATGCAGCATTATCTGAGCTATGAAACACTATCCAAATGAACATTCGTTATTCGAGCACCTTATCTTATCGCAAGATAACCCTTGGCATCCTTTGCATGCTTACCATATCCATCCATCCATACACCTATCCGAGCATCCATTCATGACATTCCATACATTGCTAGACATTGGGGGCAGATATTTACATCTTGCTTCAGGAATAAATCTTGATATGTATCCTTCACCTTATGTGGCAATCCAAAATCCGAATCACTAGCCCATGGCATATTTTGACGAGAAGAAATTCCTTATCAGTCTTCAACTTTCATTGAACATCAATCCAAGAAATCAATATCAGTCACATCTAATGCATCATTCAACATCACATCAAATCATTCCAAACATCTTTTGTTTCAAACCAAGCTTCATCAATCATGATCAATCAAATCCAATCGGGACATCATCAATTCATCATCATCTTAGGGATATCTTTCCCAAATCCATTGTGTTGCTTAACACCATCCTTGCATTGTTGTGCATCCTCAACAATGTTATCATCATCAATCCTGATCAGTCAAATCATTGCATTGTTGTGCATCCTCAACAATGTTATCATCAATCCCAATCAATCAAATCATTGCATTGTTGTGTATTCTCAACAATGTTATTATCATCATCAATCCATCGATCCGATCAATCAACCTTAGCTTGGTCTTCAACAAAAATCATAAACAGAGCACTGATACCATCACACATGTCCATATCCTAATCAATAAAATCATGCTAAAATCAAAACATCCAAAAAATATCAAAAATAAAACATCCAACCATGTCCAAAAACATCCAAACTATATCAAAATCCAAAACAAGTCAAAACCCTCAAAACATGGAACCCTAACTACGCCATCTCCTCGAAGCGAATAGGCAAGGCTAATCTTCGACAGCCCTAGACATCAAAATCCAAAAAAATTCAACAACATCAAAAATCCAAAACATTCAAAACATCAAAATCCAAAACATTTGAAAAACATCGTAGTAAAATCACAAAACATCAAAAAAATCAAAATCCAAAAACATTCAAAAACACAAAATCCAAAACATTCAAAAAATCAAAAAATCAAACATTTGTAAAACTTCTAAAACCCCAAACATCGAAAAAAATCAAAATCCAAAAATAGCCTAAAAACATTTCAAAACGCCAAAAACTTCCAAATATTAAAAAAAATCCATCTGTCTCATCTCGCTTGCACCCGCAATAATCAATCATCCATAATAAACTGATCGTCATCTTCATCCTTTGGCAACGCAAACAAAAACAATCA
>VDFB02183058.1:0-38432 GCA_007258455.2 Sequoia sempervirens | reverse complement strand
TGATTGTTGCTTATTCAAAGTATCATAACCTTGGCCAAGGATTTAATGATTACGACACGTTTTTTGTGCCATCGGCACTCTCACCCTTACTCGACATTAATACATTTGACATTTGAGTTTATAAAATCATTGACTCGACTCATAATTCGTTCCTTTACAATCAAAGGTAATAAGCTCAATTCATACTTACAAGAGAAGAGAATGATAGTTCTTCAACAGTTTTGGAAAGAATCCAACAGTTAGTTTAAGTTCCATTTATTTAAAACGGGGATAGAGATTAATGATCTAACTAGGTTCGAGACTTAAGAACAGAGTATGGTGTAGACTTCGACTTAAGCATTGACGGAAGAAAATATAGAGCATTTCGAGTGCAAGATTGGATAAACAAGTTAGGTTCATAACTAATAAGGAAAGAGTAATTCGACAGACAAGACATTGAGATTTTGCATGGATTCGATAACATTATACTTCAATGAAATATTCCGAGCCAAATTTTTTCAATTTTTCAATTACAATAAGAGAGCAATACACAGTCGTTAGGGTTAGCTCTAAACCAAAACAATGCTAAAGCAACTCTAACCAGAATGTACACCAGGATCCCGATGTGGGCAAGGTGTGAGCATTGGTCAGAGGATTTGAGTGCAGAAACAAAGCTGGAAGGAACTCTAACCAAGAATGGCACCAAGTGATGGCGAGCATATGGTCAGAGGATCTTATGCGAGAACTCTAACCAAGAAATGTGTCGGAGAATGACGAGCATGTGGTCAGAGGATCCCTACCAACTAATATGCTGAAAGCAAACTCAACACCAAGTATGTGCTACCCAATCCAGTATGGAAATGAGGCGACCATATGGCGGAGATAGAAAGAAATACAATGCAACTTCAAAATGTAAAGTAATCATTACAAAACATGATAAGCAAGATTAGAGAAGTGCTGACAGTACTACTGTTCAGCTTACAATATGAAGAGCAATCGCCTGCCAAGAGCATATGATTATAACATATTAGCATTACATCATATAAGAGAACTCTCCTTTGCTTAATCAAGGATGTCAAGACTAATAACTTCACTCAGAGACCAAACTGATGATTCGACCAAACTGATGATTTTGATTTAGACAAACCTGCACTTTAAATTTATAACCAGCAACCTAACACCACACTTAAATGATCATATCTCTCTCACAACTCATCCAATTGACGTGAAACGAAGTGCAATATACCCTAATGATGAAGGCGACCAAGATAGAGCACTAAAAACTGATCAAAAGACCCCAAATTAAATATGCACAAATTTCAAGACTAAGTCAAAAGGTACGGCCCAGCAAGAGGAGCAATTTCACTTTAAAAATTCAAGACTTCACAAAAAAATCTGCAACTTAGGAAAAAGGGTCGCCCTTCACAGACAAAGAGATTAATGCAACGCCCAAAATGATTCTTTTTGTATTTTTTGATTTACGAATAAAAACAACAATCTACTGTAAAGAATATGCAATTCCAGAATCTCACTAATATGCATAAAACTGACTACAAAGCCACACAATGACTACAATGCAGAAATCCCACTACAAATCACTCAAACTACACTACCTCACCACTAGTCGCTATCTCTCAAGCGAGAAGCAATGCCGAGCTAGGAGGCTTACATTTCTCGAAGCAATCCCAAAGCCAATCCGGCAGCATAACATTCCTGTAGACAAAAGATAATCCAAATGAGAACCAATGGCTTCCTTTTATAATTTCCAGAGGACCCTTCTAGAAACCCTAATCTTCTTTTTTGAACCAAACCCTAATCCTCCAATAGGCGGCGTCCCACTTTCCCAAGCAAAACTTTGACTTTTAATATCAACTTTGTCTCCTCCTTGAAGTTGGCGTCCAATTTATGCTTGGATTAAACTTTCTTTATAAGAAATATAATTAATTTCCTTCAATGAAGCGCCCACCCAAAAAAAACATCTTTTAAAACAACTTAAAGTGAAGTAGCTAGGCCAAGGGGGGGGTCAATGTTAAAATATAACATTAAAACATGACTTAATTAAAATAATTCGAACTTATCTCTCCAATTGTGCCCCAAAGCCAAAAATGAGTAAGCCAACTGATCAGTCTAAAGTAGAAAGCCAACTGTGCCGAAACCAACAGGACCACTGCCAAAAATAGAATTTACTAAAAATAGTAAATTCCAGAAAGATGCTCAGAATGCCAAGAAAAACATACCACTGCGAAGCTCTCTGAAAACCGAGAAAGAATCCGCCATTGAATCAACCAACCTCAAGCGAAAGCATCCTCCAAAACACGAAACCCTAATTTCGCCTTCCGAGTAGCCTACGGGTCTCCGGAATAGGCCAACGGTCAACTAGAAAGATCATGCTTGAGAAGGGGACATTACATTCAAGCAGGACGTGAATTCAACGGATATGCTAACTATTGCATGTTGATTACAAGAATGATGTAAGGACTTTTTAATGCTAAAGACTCGACAAATTAAAAGACACACAATATGTGCCTGGAGACGTAAATCTACAGCTCGAGGATTCTTCTAGCATCTTCTCCCAATGAATAGGATGTAAGCTACAGATAAGTCGATCCTTCACAATCTAGAGAAGAGTGATTGTGATAGTTTTCTTAAGAGCATAGAATGTTTTTTCTCACATCTGAATAACAGTGATGAATGCAAGAAGATGGCACTCGACCATGGAAAGTTAGATAGAAATTGCAACACCAGAATGCTGACTGAATGAGAGGAAAAGAAGAGTGAGTTTGAGGTGAATGCGAGAATGAAGAATGCCTTCCAAAAGATTACCCAAAGGCGAACAAGACTCCTCGATATGTGTCTTCATGCCTTCTCTCTTGGGCGTTTCAATAAAAAATGGTGGCAAGGGTGGCAGGGAGTTACCCCATCCAACCACTCCCACGACAAGAGCTACCCTGACTCAATTATTCATCACCACTTAAAGATTGATATTAATATTGGCTTAATATTTTTAATTCATTACTAACTCCCAAGGTGCGCTTAAGACTAAATATTCTAAAGGAGAACGATGATGTTCATATAAAGTTGACTTGGTTTAAAATTATTTAATTAAGTGAGATATATCCCACGGTTACGACTTCAATGTAGCCACCTTACACCAACTCGTGACTTGATGGTAATTTGATCCTTTATAGACTACGACCTCTCCTTGATGATATTTCCCTTTCCCTCGAGGTGTTGACAATCCTACATCCACTTGACAAAGAAATAGGGTTAGACCGTTCTCTGTATCATTTTTAAAATAAAAACACATCAACACATTTATTTATATATGTATAAGGAAATCATTCATAATTGCAGATATAACAATTAAATTAAAAATTCTTTCCCAATTTTCACATTCTCATGAAAGGTAGTTAATCACAACTAACATAATGACCATATTATTATTGCCATAATCTTGTTCAAGACAAAAGGGATGTAACATACTTCTCCCCATAAGAATCATCATCCCCGATGATTGTTTATTTAAAAGTTCAGTTCTAAAATCATAAATATATATAGAGTTCTTAATTGTTCATAAATAGCTAAGGATACTTCTGAAGGATTTCATCATAATCCTCCCATGTAGCATTTTCCTTTGAATATTGGTCCCACTAGACCTTGCATTGTACCACCTCGCAGTTACGTAAGCGTAGCTTATGTACTTCGAACACTCTAAGTGGCTCGATTGTGATCACCCCAGGATCCCGCACCTGCAGGGAATTCCAATCAATCATATGGTCAAATTCTGCATAGTACTTCTTAAGATAGGAGACATGAAATACATTGTGCAATCTGGCGAGAGTCGGAGTTAGAGCAATTCTGTATGCTACCGGGTTGATAACTTCAAGGACTTCAAAAGGTCCTATATATCTTGAGGCTAGTTTAGAGGTTTTTCCAAATTTGATAGAGCTCTTCTGAGGTTTAACTCGCAAGAGAACTTTCTCTCCAACCACAAACTGCCCAAGGGATCGTTTTGCATCAGCATAGCTTTTTTGCCGATCATTAGCTTCCTTCAATCTTTGTCTGATTAACTTAGCTTGTTCCTCCATTTCCTGAAGCATCTTAGGTCCTGGAATGATCCTGTCCTCCATTCTGTTCCAACTGATAGGTGTTCTGCATTTCCTGCCGTATAGTGCTTCAAAGGGTACCATTTTGATAGTTGATTGATATGAATTGTTATAAACAAATTCTACCAATGGTAAATATTCTTCCCACTTATATTGCTGGTCCATGCAATACATTCTTAGTAGGTCTTCCAAGATCTGATTTACTTTTCCTGTTTGTCCATCTATTTCAGGATGATAAGCTGTACTAATATTTAGTTGAGTTCCCAAGGTAGAAAATAGAGTTTTCCAAAACCTGGATGTCATCTTGGCATCCCTGTCGGAAATAATTTTTTATGGAATTCCATGAAGACGAAAAATTTCTTGTACAAACTTTCGAGCAATCACAAAATCCCCATTTGTCAAATTTCCGGTATGAAATGTGCTACTTTGGTGAGTCTATCCACTACTACCAGTGTTACATTATGTCTTCTCCTCATCATCGGTAATCCCTGTACAAAATCCATACTAATGATTTGCCATTTCCATTTTGGTACACTGTGAGTTTGTAACAATCTTGCTGGGTGTTGGTGCTCCGCCTTAACCTTCTGACATTCAAAACATCCTGCAACAAATCTAGTTGCATCCTTTTTCATTCCCTTCCAAAAATATAGAGGTTTGACATCGGCCAACATTTTGGTTACCCCTGGATGACCTGAGTATGGTGCTTTGTGTATCTCCTTCCATACCAATTTCCTTAGTTCTGTTGAGTTTGGTACATACATCCTGCCCTTATATCTCAAAAGTCCACCAGCTTCAATTTGTAGGCTCTTGAGAGTTTGCCTGTAGAGCTTCATGAACTTGCAAGTAGAATTCATCTTCATTCAATTTCTGTAGTACCTGAGCTCTAAAATTTGTATTGACTGACACTATGGAAGTTATATGTTTTCATCGACTCAGAGCATCGACTACTTTGTTCTCCTTGCCCTTGATATAATTGACCTCAAAATCATAGTTTGAAATTAACTCCATCCACCTCCTTTGGCGAGCATTTAAATTAGGCTAGGTGAATATATACTTTAAACCTTGGTTGTTTGATTTGAGTTCAAAAGTCTTCCCTAACAAGTAATGTCGCCACATTTGCAAGGCATGCACAATTGCTGCTAACTCCAGATCTTGAGGTGCATAATTCTGCTCATATGGCTTCAACTTCCGAGATTCATAAGCCACTACCTTCCCATCTTGCATTAATACTTTGCCCAAACCCTCACCAGACGTGTCTGTTATAACTACAAAATGACCATTAGGGTTCGGTACTACCAAAATTGGTGGTCATTAATTTCTCCTTCAAAGTATTAAACGCTTCTTGACATTTCTCTGTCCATTCGAATCTCTTTCCTTTCCTTTGAAGGGAGGTAATGGGGTGGGTAATCCTAGAGAAATTTCTTACAAATCTTCGGTAATACCTCGCCAAACCCATGAAACTCCTAACCTCATGCACATTTTTTTGTACTGGCCATTCCACTATAGCTTTTATCTTTGTTGGATCCACTGCTTTTCCTTTGGCTGATATTATATGCCCGAAGTATTGTACCTCTTTCTGGAAGAAGGTGCACTTTGATAATTTTCCATAAAGTTTATGTTCTCTCAATCGTTGGAGGACCACCCGAAGATGCTGAAGATGCTCATCCTCGTTTTTGGAGTAAATAAGAATGTCATCGAGGAAAACCAACACAAACTTGTCCAAACAATCACGGAAAATACTTTTCATTAGATTCATAAACACAGCTAGGGCATTGGTGAGACCAAATGGCAAAACTGTGAATTCATAATATGACTGTACCTAGTTTTGAAGGCTGTTTTATAAATGTCTTCTTCCTTCAATCTTAACTGATGATATCTAACCTTAAATCTATTTTGGAAAACACTGCTACCCCTTTCATTTGATCAAAAAGATCGTCTATTCTGGGCAAGGGGTTTTTATTTCTGATGGTGAGCTTATTCAGCGTACAATAATCTATGCATAGGCGAAGTGTCCCATCCTTCTTCTTGACAAATATTACTGGTGCTCCCCATGGTCATATGCTAGGTCGAATCAATCCTTTATCTAGTAATTCTTGCAATTGTGCCTTTAGTTCCATTAGTTCCACAGTGGTCATATGATACGGTGCCTTAGAAATAGGTTCAACCCCTAGAACTAAATCTATAGAGAAATCAAACACCCTTCTTAGTGGTAAACCAAGTAGTTCCTCTAGGAACACATCCTGGTATTCCCGAAGGTAGGGATACTTTTCAGCGAATGTTTCTTCCTTAAAGTTAGTTTCCATTTCCTCTTCCATACTTTGTGTGTGCATTATTAGGTCATCATAATATATACTTTCCTTGTATTCCCTAACTTCTTCCATTTTAACTGCAAATATTTGACATCCTTTCCTTTTATTTCTTTTTAACTACATGGCTGAAATTTGCCATACCTTAACCTCTCGTTGTACTCCTTGAATAAACACCGGTTTTCCTAAGTCATCCACACACTCCACTGTCTTTGCAAAACAATCAACCTTGGCCCTATGCTCTCTTAACCAATTCATTCTAATGATCACATCATAGGGACCCAGAGGTGCCACATAAAGGTTAATTTCTGTGGTGAAGCCTAGAAGTTCTACTCTAGCTTCAAACAAACACTGCTCTACCCGAGCTCTCTTCTGATTAGCATATTCAACCGTCCATGATTTGGCCACGAACCCAGTTCTTTTAGGAAATCTACCAAGCAATTTAGGGGATATGAAACATTGTGGCTCCAATGTCTATTAAAATGGTTATTGGGTTCTCATATAGTATACCTGTAATCTCAATGGGTATGACTTGATATTCCTCCTGCTTATTATCTACTACTACATGAATAATTGCTAGAAAGCTGTCTACTAAGGTGGTAAAGGTTTACGTTGCTGCTGTCGATTCTGATTCCTGGTAGGGCATTGGTTAGCGTAATGCTCTCCTCCACATGTAAAACATCCCCCTGGTGGCCCCTTCTTTTCCGACCCTTTGTTTGAATTAGCTTCATCCTTCCTAGTACTATTATTGCCCTTCTTATCCTTCTTGTAGTCATACTGATTGTTCTTGTAGTCCTTTTTGAAATTCTGAGACGACTAGTTCCATTTGACTTTGCTGCGGTTTTTATCCCAAAAGGAATCATCCTTTTTCAACCTTTGCTCTTGTCGAACAACTTTTTCATATGCTTCATCCATATTTCATAGTGCCAAAACATCCACTGGACCCCCTATGTGGTTGTTCAACCCCAATATGAACTTCCGAACACAAAAATTTTCATCCTACTGGTATTGCAGAACATATTTTAACAGACGGGTATACTTTTCCCAATACTCATTAACAATTAAGGGTCCCTTCCTGATATTTTCAAAGTCCAGTAGCTTTTGATCGTAAAACAGTTGTGGTAGCGTATAGCACGGCGGAAATTCATAAAAGCCCGATCCGGTCGCTACTACAGACCACGTTTTACTTTGCTTTTGTTTTCCACCAAGTAGGCTTCCTCACGCCGAATTGATAGGCTTCCCAAACTGGCCGCCCGGAATTTAATAGGTAATCGCAACAAAGTACTTCCTCCATTTCAAGTCAACCATGCGGCGGCATCTCCTAAAGGGCCTCAGGCATAGGGTTTGGTCCGTTTCATATCTTCCCGCTTGGCGAGTTTGTTGGCTGTCGAGCATAACACGACAGAAGCAAGTTTAGAATTATCTTTGTGTCGATCACTCTGGGTTTGTGACTTTTCATTTCTCATATCAGGTTTCTCTTCTACATTCCTTTCTATGTTGACTAGTCTGGCCTATGTTTCATTCATCAAATTCAATAATTGATCTAATTTTTCTATAGGATTGTTGTTATCTTGGTCCCCTCTAAATCCATTTCTAGAATTATCCATTCCAATGAAGTTCCTGGATATATTGGTAATTCTAATTAGTCTTTTTTTAAAAATTTATTTCCATAGTTTGCTCAACATAAGTTAAAGAAGTTTTCATTGCAGATAAACTACCAAAAATTTTCCGATTTTTATTACTCAAGTCAGAATTGCTTTCACAAAGAATTATCCAAAGCGAAATAGGTTTACAAAATTCGATGTCACTTCACAGCAATACAGTTGTCACAAAATTCTTTACAAAATGACTATCACTTCCTATGATAGATTCATTACAAAAATGTTTACAAAATGACTATCACTTCCTCTGATAGATTCAAGACAAAAATGTTTACAAAATGACTATCACTTCTTGTGATAGATTCATTACAAAATTGTTTGCAGGATGACTATCACTTCCTATGATAGATTCTAATACAAAGATGATTAAGATTCATTTTCACTATCTGTGATAGGTTCCTCTTGATCACTAAACTCATAAAATGGAATAAGTTTGTATCCGAGAGTTGGAATAAGATCTTCTTCAGATGTTTTCGGTTTGGTCTTGCTATTCAAAAGGTTCTTAGTGTTGGTTTTGTTTATTTCAGCAAGAATGGATGACTTAATAGTTTCCTTCCTAGAGGTAGTCAAATTTAGCTGCTCTATATAGAATATGGCGTGGAAGCACAATAAAATTGTTCCCCGAATCAGAGGAGGAAAAAGAGCAAGCAGAGAATGATGTAGCTAAAGCTTGTTTTTCACAAGCTAGGATGGCTTGGGATCTGCAGATCTTCTTTTGGGATGTTTTTAGCATCTCATCCTGGAAAAATCACTTGATGATTGAGTGCTAGTTTCCATGTTTATGATGAGCCCACGAGGTTTTGAGTAGAACACAGTAGCTTTGATACCATATGTAACATCACAAGTAATGTATAGTTTAAAAATGGTAACTAATTACTAGTTTTAGCTGAAGTGTAACTAACTAATTTTCCTTACGAGAGTTTCTTTGCAATAACAAACAAGAAAGATATATAATCTGAGCATTAACTACTCTAACATTCAATAATTAACTTCTAGTTCCCTTTTTTTTTCAAATTCAACTGAAATGGAACAATAACAGTTTATATAACTGAAAACTACAGTTGGTTATGAACTAACTTTTTCATTAATTACGAAATGAAAAGAGCATTTAAAACAGCAGTGAAATAAACATTATAAAGTAAATATATTTGAAGTAGAGAGAAAGAGAGAGTTATGAATAAGTACAGTCTGAAGGATTCCTGTTGGAATGCTTGAACAAGACTCTTTCTTTGAGGGAAAAAGAAACATCATCAAGGGCTTTTCCGCCCAACTAAGACCTACTGGTCTCTCGCGTTTCTTCAATTGAAGAAACCCGACCCTTCACGAGGGTAGTCTATAAAGGATTTTACAAATTACCATCTTTCCATTTGAGTCTGGTGTCAAGAACCTATACTCCCTTGGTCGATCTCTCACTATAGGTTCTCCCAACTAGAAAGACCATTCTGACTAGGGGTATATCTGATTTTTGATGGCCGATTGTTGCTTATTCAAAGCATCATAACCTTGGCCAAGGATTTAATGATTACGGCATGTTTCTTGTGCCATCAACACTCTCACCCTTACTCGGCATTAATACATTTGGCATTTGAGTTTATATAATCATTGACTCGACTCATAATTCGTTCCTTTACAATCAGAGGTAATAAGCTCAATTTATACTTACAAGAGAAGAGAATAATAGTGCTTCGACGATTTTGGAAAGAATCCAACAGTTAGTTTAAGTTCCATTTATTTAAAACGTGGATAGAGATTAATGATTTGACCAGGTTTGAGGCTTAAGAACAGAGTATGGTGTAGACTTCGACTTCAACATTGATGAAAGAAAATATAGAGCATTTCGAGTGCAAGATTGGATAAACAAGTCAGGTTCATAACTAATAAGGAAAGAGTTATTCGACGGACAAGACACTGAGATTTTGCATGGATTCGATAACATTATACTTCAAGTAGGATGTGAATTCAACGAATATGCTAACCATTGCATGTTGATTACAAGAATGATGTAAGGACTTTTCAATGCCAAAGACTTAACAAATTAAAAGAAACACAATACGTGCCTAGAGATGCGAATCTATAGCTCGAGGATTCTTTTGGCATCTTCTCCCAACGAACAAGATGTAAGCTATAGATAACTCGATCCTTCACAATCCAGAGAAGAGTGACTGTGACGGTTTTCTTAACAACATAGAATGTTTTTTCTCACATCTGAATAACAATGATGAATGCAAGAAGATGGCGCTTGGCCATGGAAAGTCAGATAGAAATTGCAACACTAGAATGCCGACTGAATGAGAGGAAAAGAAGAGTGAGTATGAGGTGAATGCGAGAATAAAGAATGCCTTCCAAAAGATTACCCAAAGGTGAACAAGACTCCCTGATATGTGTCCGCATGCCTTCTCTCTTGGGCGTTTCAAGAAAGAAAGGTGGCAAGGGTGGCGGGGAGTTACCCCATCCAACCACTCCCACGGCAAGAGCTACCTCGACTCAATTATTCATCGCCACTTAAAGATTGATATTAACATTGGCTTAATATTTTTAATTCATTACTAACTCCCAAGGTGCGCTTAAGGCTAAATACATGACTTCTAGAGGGGAATGATGATGTTCATTTAAAGTTGACTTGTTTTAAAATTATTTAATTGAGATATATCTCCAGGTTACAACTTCAATGTAGCCACCTTACACGAACTTGTGACTTGATGGTAATTTGATTCTTTATAGACTACGACCTCTCCTTGATGATATTTACCTTTCCTTCGAGGTGTTGACAATCCTGCATCCACTTGACAAAGAAATAGGGTTAGACCGTTCTCTGTATCATTTTTAAAATAAAAACATATCAACACATTCACTTATATATATATAAGGAAATCATTCATAATTGCAGTTATAACAAATAAATTAAAAATTCTTTTCCCAATTTTCACATTCTCATGAAAGGTAGTTAATCACAACTAACATAACGGCCATATCATTATTGCCATAATCTTGTTCAAGACAAAAGGGATGTAACAATATAGGTGATGATATGACTCCTAGTTCTCACCAAAACTGATTTCTTTATACTATTTAAGATTTTTTAAAGGGATGACCCCTGAGTAGGTTAGTGGGAAAGAATGTATATAGTTGTATGCAAGCTTTTGGATTAAACAGTGTATGTTTTTCTGTCGACTTTTCGGATCACACCCAGTGATCCATTATCAAGAAGAGGAAAAATTGGATTAGGTGTTTTTATATATCATCAGTTATGTAGTTGATGATATGACTCTTAGTTCTCACCAAAACTGATTTCTTTATACTGTTTAAGATATTTTAAAGAAACACCTCTTAGATCGCATCAAAGAACAAGATTTAATAAATTGAATAATGGGGATATAAAGGATATCTCTCTGTGTAATTCTCTCTGCAAAAGAAAAGAAAGGTACCACTTGAGTCTGGGCCTAGATGGAGCAGAAGTGTGCTGTGAACTAAATTGGACACAAATAAAAACACAATGAGCAAAATTTTACAGAAAACTGATTTTTTTCCCTTGAAACTTCTGAAGATATGCAAGGAGTTTGCTACGCATTGCACACAAATAAAAACACAATGACAGCAATGATTCACAGAAAACTGAGCATTTTTTCCCCTTAAAACTTCTGAAAATGAACTACAACATTTGGACAACAAGCACAATACTAAATATGAAATATGACAACTGTAGCCTATCGTAACGTTCATAATAATTAAAGGGCCTGCCAGCGAAGGGTAGCGGGCTTTATAGCTCTAAAATTTGAAATCCCAGAAACGTGGTACTTCCTGTTTAGCCACCAAGTATTCTGGCCTGGATGCAATTTCATCGAGGCAGAAGATTTTTTGGTTTTTAAAATATTTAACAACTCTTTTCGGCGCAGCGTTCCTCAATTTATCTGGATTTAAAGGCTATATCATTCAGAGATCCCGTAAATTTCTCATTTGTAATTCACTTGGGCATGTTTCTTGGTATGGAATCACAGGAATTGGAAGTCAGAGTTAAAGAACAGTTAGGGTTAATCATTGGGATAGTAGTTATATCCATGCTTTGATATCACGACATCTCAGAATTTCCGGTGATTTTGTTTCCATAGAAATAAAGATCGGCTATTCATATCCCTATTTTAGATATTATCTCTTTTAAAAATGATATGTTTATGCGAGTTATTTTGTTGAGACAGGAGTTGAGAACTTCTTGCAACTTTTACGGAATGCTGAATTTCAACAACTATCAACCCAAGATTTACAGTTGACCTCTGCCTTGAACACTGATTACTTGCTAACTCTACCTGTTGATGTTGATTGGAAGCGTACGTCTTCATCAAATCCAGTTATTTTCAAGTAAGCCTTGGAGAGTTCTATTCTGATATGTTTTACTCACTTCACTCATGTCTTTTACTTTTTTTAAATAAAATGAATTTTTCAGTAACGCATAAAACATTTGTTGCATCAGTATATGGAAAGGCATCTGAATAAAAATGATTGGAAATTTCAAATAAGTATGAGTTCAACCTATCAAATATGAAAGATCTTGAATTTGGAAATGTTGAAGACTTGATGATTCAGCTTTCTTATGTCTGTTATTAGTTTCTTAATGACACGAAAGGCATTTCCAAAGCATTGAAAAACATAGATATTTCTAATAGATTCCAGTCTTAAACATACCAGTTAAAGGCAAAAGCTAATTATATACAGATTATTACAGTTTATAGCATAATAGATGGGAGATAAGGCCAAGTTAATTCTAAATGAATACCATTAACATTCTTATTGTTGCAAGCCAAAAAGAACTGTGCCAAAACTCATAAACAACTTTCCTCATAGACTTGGGGATGTTGCAAGAAGTTTTGTGGCAATAAAATCCAGGGAAGAAAGAATTGATATACACAAATTACCAAAATATGGTAAATGGAGTTGCAATTTAGTAATATTTTTTGTAGTTTTGGAAGCAACTGTGTTATATCCATTTTTTCTGGTGTTCAGGAGCTATCTTCCAGATCCCTTTCCAGTGATTTGGAGCATCTGACTTTCACCCTAAAAAAGGGTATAGAAGGGAAATTTGGAATGTTGGAAATCTCAAAACTTCAATGTTACATAATTTTTTTCATTTTGTCAAAGTTTTTGAAAAACTGCATTAAATGTTTAATGTACCCTGACCTTTTGGGTCAAGTTTCTTAACCCAAGGCATAGTCTATAGATTCGTCTTGAATTTTGGTCAGACAATATCAATCTATTTTAGGTCTGTTGTCCTCCTTGGATGTTTCATCAAGTTTATTTGTCAATTTGATGCATAAAAGATCCTGAATGTCCAGTTGTGCTTTTGTCCCTTGTTTTTATTTTTAGTGAATTTCATCATTTTAGGGATGTGTTGATTCTTTTGTCAAGTCAATAAATGAAAGTGAAGTCTAGGAATCATGGTCTAAGGCATTATTTTGCCAAAACAGTTAAATTTGTCCACGTGAAAGAAAATGGCAAAGTAATCTCTTGGGCATGCCTTGCCAAGGCTAAAAATGACCAAGGGATGGAACATTGGCAATGTCCTTTAAAGCATGTGCTTCGGGACAATTGGCCATGACAAATACCACTAAGGGGTGCACCTGGGAAATCAGAACCAAAAAAACTTTCTCTAATGCAAAGTTAAGTAACAGTGTCTCCTAAAGCATATGCTTTTTGGGCTGTAGCCAAATTTAAAGTGGCAGACATGCCTTACATGTGTACTTTGCATCTTATAACTAGTCTAAGTGGCTATTACCCTAGTGGAGTGCAGCATTTCTATTCGGGGTTTCGAAAGTGGCTACAGCAGTCATACTTTCCGAAAAGTTGGATCATAGATTTCTTTCTGAAATGTGCCTGAATTTACACTCAGGTAAAATTCTCCTAGCCACAGCCAACACTACACCAAATCATTTGGTGGTGGCACCAAATAGTAGAAACCCAGGTGTGAATACCGAGAATGTTCGCCAAGATCCTTCAAAGGAAGGCGGGGTGATGGCATATAATGGAAGGAGGTGCGCAACTCTGGCTGAAAGTAAAGAGTCATTGGATGAGCTGGGCGTTGGACGATAGAGGGAGATTTCACGCTTCCGGCTTATTCCAGTAGGGAAAGATTACCAGGTAAAGGAATTCAAAATACAGCCGTGAAGACGTCCGCTCGTGGTGAGATTCAGAATTCCACTTTTCCAAATTGAATTGGTAAATGAGAGATTAGATTTATTAATAATAATACGCTGCCAGGTAGGCATCTCGAGATGCGGGATTGGCTATCCACGCGACCCTAAAGTAAGGAATTTGTTATTGGATAGAGGTCGCCAGACTTGGAAACTGAGTTAGGGGAGTTTGATGGGTGATACTTCGTTTGAGAACATCATCGGGACTTTTGGGGGTATGTTTTGAGTTCATAAAGCTGATGGGACGCTGGTATTTTGTGATGTAGCGTTTGGAATCCGCTGATGTTAAAATTCGAAACCAGACGGAACCGTCCATCGGATGAGTACTTGAGGAAGATATTAATATTTAATTGGTGATTCAAAATATGTCAAATTATTTCATCGAGTATAATATAAAGTTATAATGTTATGTACCAGCAAGTGAATTCTTCTTGAAGGTGTATCATGAAGGAAGGGTTGAAATGGACGGTGAAATAATATTCAAAAATATTTGATTTGAGACTATTGATAATAAAATTAAAGTCAATGTTACACTGTCGGCCTATTTTTAAAATCGCGCGTATATTAAGTTTTGCCTTGGGTTTTGAGCCATTATGAGATTATTGATATTGAGAACTGATCAAATTGATCTGAGCAAGAGACTTTAGGGTTTCAAGTTCGAATTCCTTGGGGAACGAGCCATCTCCACTGGAAGCAATTCAGAGGGTGTGGAATACCACTTGATTTATTGCAGCAGAGGTTTCTTCATACAGGAGGAATCACAGAGCTTCAGAGGTTATCATTTTACGGAGTTACAGAGAGTTCATTCATTTAGAAGGCATTCATCTATTGAGGCGTCCATATTCTGGAGATCTGGAGGATTGTGAAAGAGGCGTATATTTATTAATTGCTGTTTCTGCCTGAGCCGTACTTGTACCAAGCCGTACCATTCTGATTTCTGGCCGTACCATCAAAGAGGGAGCCGTCCTTGGTATTGGAGAAAACGCCTTGTCTTAAGGTCATATCTTAGCAACTCTGGAGGCACCTAGATTTGGAGATCATATTCAGAGCCCCAGACAGAGGGAGGAAACCATCTATTACCTCAGCCGTACCAGTTACAGCAGTCATTTATTGCAGCCAGCTTTGCCAGGTTCTCTATATTATTTCACTGTTTTCTTGTTTGCATGCATCTGGGTATTATTGTAACCCTTTCAAAAGATCAGAATAAATATATTGGCACTCTATTTCCATCAATATTAGAGTTATTTAATTTTTATTGAATTTATTTCAATTATTTGCAAAATCGTACCTTTTCATTTATTGCATCAAAAACACAAAAACAAGCAAAAAACCAAAAACATTCAAAAAGATCAGAAAGACAGTCAGATTCGGAGAATAGGGGAAACTAGGGTTTCTACAATTTGTTCTTTATCCAAATTGGTAGTAAACCATCTAGGGGTTACAAATATGAGAGATGAAATACAAAATTTGCAGCTAATTAAAGGACTGGAATACTACTACTATTTACAGTCTTACAATGAAAACAACTGCAATTTTATAAATATTATTACAATATCTTCAAAGCCAAATGAAAGAAGATGATCTCCCACACTTATAATCTCTCAAATATTGAAATTACAAACCAAAATCAGAACTGATATAAATCTGATATTAAACCAGCAATTTGAAAACCCTTATAACCAGCAAACCAACACATACCAAAATGCTCGCCAATTCCACAAACCACCTCTGAATGATTTGAAACAAATTGCAACTGAATTTTGGAAGAATGGCGACCAATCTCCAAGAAATAAATTGCAACAAAGACCTGCAAGGGAATCAACACGAATCCCAAGAAAGTAAAGGTCGACTATCAACCAAAAATTGGAGACTGCACAATAAATTCTGAAATTCTACAAAGAGGATCACCTTCAGCATAGTAAGTGATTTCATCGATACCCAGAATGAAATAAATTTCTCTTAATGATGTGCAATTGAAAATCTATTTTCAGCAATAACAAAACAGCAAATTACAAACTGAAATATCACCAAAATTCTTTATCAATGAAGCCCAATCTGCTAGTTTGGATGAGAAGCAGCAATATTCCCAACTAGGTGTTATCTTTCAAACACAAAATTGGTTCTACGCTAGGAGGTATGCATTCCTCGAAGCCAAATCTATGAAGTCATTTCGACAGCATGATGATAGCATAAACAATAGATGAGAAGAGGTGACTTTTCAAATTCCATAACCCCCTCCAAGAAATGCGATGCTTAAACTCCTTTTTGAAATAATTTAAATTTGAAGACACTTTATTCCCTCAATAAGGCGTCCAACTTCAAGGCATAAAATAACATTAGGAAATATTAAATATTTCCTTCATGTGGTGTCCCCCTTCATGACCACCTTTTAAAACAACTTCAAGTTAATGCATTAGGCCAAGGGGTCCACTTTAAAACATTACATTAATGCCTTGGAATAAAATATTTCTTCAATTAATGCTCTTAAAAGCCAAAACCAAAATTGCACAACTGCTCCATCTGAAATAGAAACTCACTGAAGTGCCGCCAACTGGATCACTGCCAAAATTTGAACTTACTAAAAATAGTAAATTTAGAGAAATGCCAAAAACCTCCAAAGGAAACCCTAATTTGCACTTCTGATTAGCCTACAGATTTTCAGAAATAGGCTATCAGTCTTAGAAGAGCGTATGGCCAAAATGGGGACATTACAGTCCACCCTTCCCAAAATTGCTTGTCCTCAAGCAATGGCACAACACTTCAAATTGATCCCACCAAACATATAGGATCCCGGGGTCCCATATTCATCTCTGAAAAACCCCACCATGCTGATGCTGCTCTACTCTGATCATACAAATGAAATCATTGCACCAAAATTGCACAAACAATCCCTGCAACATCAAAGAGATAACATGCCTAAAATTCAAACTGAAAAACATGGAAGGAATGGAATCAAAATCCAACAGCATTTCATGCCCAATAAAGTTTGAGGAATTAACATCTATAATGTCAATGTCAATCACCATTTTGCGAACCAAAAAGAATAATCTAATCAACTCAAAAATGTTCTTATCAGCATAACTTCTCAAAGCAACAAACCGAGTCACAACAAGAAGTGTGTCTCCATCATAGCTAATTGCAAAGGGAAAAACAAGTCTTTGCAAAGTCATAGCAGCCACATCCTCAAAACTCCACAAGGATGTATAATGCCTCCTTTGAGTACTTCTGACATATTCAAGAAAATTTCTGAAAACTTCCACTAATCTCTCCACCAAAGTGTCAAAAAGTTGAACCAAATCAAGCAAAAGTTTGCTGCCCCAAACATTAGTGCAAGAGATTGTACAAAGATAGCCACCAGAAAATAACTTGAACACCATCCAATGCTGATCCAAATCACTATGAAACACCATTACCCACTTTTGAAGGAAAAAATCATCATTGATAAAAGATTGTGAAAAGAAAAAATGAGTGTACCAGCTGCCCATGAAATATGAAATAAACCACTTAAAGTCTGATTTTAGGAAAGTCAGCGTGCAAGTAATTGAACAGCTGTTGCAACACGAAAAATCAACTTCCATAATAGCACAACTGCTCATGCCCAAGGCTGGAAACATCCTCTCAAGAAACTCCAACCCAACATTAAACCATGATTTGTTCAAAATATCTCTTCAATTCACCAGTTGATGAGCAAAAAGAACCATCGAATGGTTGGTGAAGATGGGGATGAAATATTCCGAGCCAATTTTTTTTTGGTTTTTTCAATTAAACAGATTACAAATGACAAAGCAGTGCACCCGTTAAGGTTAGATGGATAAACCAAAACGTGCAAGAAAGCAACTCTAACCAGAATGGCGCCGATGATGGCGAGCATTGGTCAGAGGATCTTCTACTCTAAATACAGAAAGGAACTCAACGTCAAGTATGTGCTACCCAATCCAATGTGGAGTGAGGGGCGACCATATGACGGAGTGAATACAGAAAGCAAAGCTTGAAAGGAACTACTGAAAGTTGAAACACTCAACACCCAGAATGTGCTTGCTGACCCAGAGTGGGTAAGTAGCGACCATAGGGCGGAGATGGGTTACATACAATATCAAATGCTGAAAGAAAGAACACTACAATCTGATAAGCAAGAATCTAAAGGCTGTAAGTACTACTGCCAGCATACAATTTGAAAGATGATAACTTGCTATCAATTACAAATCAGCATATGAGAAGTTTGCAATAATATTAATAAGTTCTTTTGTTGAGAAATGAAACTGAAAATGAAGATATTAATTAACAGATCCAACCTTGTTTCAAGCTTGACCATCCACGATGAAATATCCGCAAAGACTTTAAGATCCTTTCACACCCGTCCAAGAACAAGATGCAGATTTCTTCAATCTGTGTGACAGACCTGTATTTTCATCATAGAACCAGCACATAGATGTTTCTTGAAAAACTCGGATCTCTCTCAAAACTCACTCAATTAACCTAACACTGAATGCAGAGCACAAGGATGAAGGAGGTGCTGAAACTAGGAACAAGAAACCAGACTAACATGCAGACTTTATTTATTGGCACGAACTCCAATACAGTAGAAAGGTACGGCCCAGTTGACAGGGGCGATTCCCTTTTAAAAATCAAGTTCTTCACTATAAAATCTCAAAACTTGCAAACATGGGCGCTTGGCCAATACGGGAATAATGAGACAATACCCACAACCTAATTTTTTGTCTTTTTTGAATTACAAATAAAAAGGCGGATCTGCTGTAGTAAACATGCAATTCTAGAACATGGCTAATATGTAGAAACAAAAATCTAAGATTCAAAATGCAGATTATAATGCACAATATTCAATGACCCCTCAAAACTAAACTAAATTCACCACTAGATGTTGTCTTGCAAACACGAAGCGATGCCCAAGCTAGGAGGCCTTCATTCCTCGAAGCAAATCCAGAGCCAATCCGGCAGCATAATAGTATAGTAGACCAAAGATGAAATGATGCTCCACAGACTCCTTTGCTATATAATTTCTCAGGTTGACTTCTCAAAACCCTAAAATCTTTTGGGTCAAAACCCCAATCTCTCCCAAGGATGGAAAAGTACTTTTCCTTCAAGGCTTAAGATTTGATATTTTAAATAAATATCATACTTTGATAAATGCGCCCTTCATAACCTTGCTTTGACTTTGGGAATAATTAAAATAATCTTTTAATGAGGGCGCCACCCGCAAAGACCACTTTTTAAAAACAATCATTAAGTCATTACATCTAGGCCAAGGGTCAACGTTAAAATATAATAATTAAAACGTGACTTTTTAATTAAATGACTTAACTTATCCTTCTGAATGTGCCCCGAAGCCAATACTGAGCAAAACATCTGACCAACTGAAGCAGGAAGTCAACCGAGCTGAACTCAACTGGAAAGCTGCTAAAAATAGAATTTACTAAAAATAGTAAATCTTAAAGTGTCTCGAATGCCAAGATGAACATACCACCCATGAAGCTCCTCGGTAAAACCCGTGAAAAGAATCCGGCCGAATCCACCATCTCCGGAGTAGATTCCTCCCCAAAATTGAAACCTCTAATTTTACTAGCCTTCGGGTTTCCAGAAAAAGGCCAACGGTCACAGGAACGATCAGGTTTGAGAAGGAGACATTACAGTCCGCCCTCCCCAAGATTGCTTGTCCTCAAGCAATCGCAAACCAGGATGCTGCAATATCTCATCACTTTCCCAAGTCGCATCCTCCATAGGCAGGTTCTTCCACTTCACTAGGTATTCTCTGATGGTTCTTTTCCTCAAAGAACGTTCTCTGAAGTCAAGTATCTCCTCTGGAACTAGAACCAACTGTCCCTCTTAATCCAACGGTGGCAACTGTGAAGAAGCAACCACATTGTGTCCAAGTGCCTTCTTGAGGCGGGACACGTGGAAGACGTTATGCACTCTGCTATCTGAAGGTAGCTCTAATTCATAAGCTACTGCCCCAACCTTTCTGATGACCCTAAATGGCCCATAGAAGCGAGGTTTGAGCTTCTCAGCTCCACTCTTCTTGAGAGTAGACTGTCTATAAGGTTGTAAACGAAGATAGACCATATCCCCAACCTCAAAAGAATGCTCAACACGCCTCTGATCAGCATACAACTTATGCTGATTTTGTGCAATCTGCAAATTATCCTTCAAGGATCTCATTATGTCTTGACTATGCTGCAACAAATCCTTGGCTAGGGGTGCTTTGCTGTCACCAAACACCAAATCTGCAAAACTAGGTGCTTCATATCCATAAAGTGCCAAGAAAGGAGACATCTTAATTGACATATGAAAAGTAGAGTTGTAGCAGTATTCGCCTATATGCAGCCACTTGACCCAAGCTTTCTGCTGTTCTGACACATAATTTCTCAAGTAGCCTTCCAACCACTTGTTCACCACTTCTGTTTTCCCATCTGTTTGGGGATGGTAACTAGTGCTTGGGGTGAGCACAGTACCACTCATTCTGAAGACTTCTTGCCAAAACGTACTTAGGAACTTGCTGTCCCTATCACTCACAATGTTCTTTGGCAACCCATGTAGCCTAAACACTTCTCGAAAAAACAGATCTGCAACTTGGGCTGCAGAAAAAGTGCTTGTAATGGCGAAGAAATGAGCAAATTTGGTCAGCCTATCCACCACTACATAAATACAATCCTTCCCTTGGGCCTTGGGCAACCCAGTGATGAAGTCCATCGAGATACTTTCCCATTTTTGATTGGGAATAGGAAGTGGTTGCAGCAAACCGGCTGGTAATGTATGCTCATTTTTATTCGCTTGACAAATAGGACACTCCTGAATGTAGCGTTGGACTTCTCCCTTCAATCCTTTCCAAGAAAACCTTTCTCGGATCTGCCTATAGGTCTTGAAAAAACCTTGGTGACCAGCAACTGGAATGTCATGAAAAGTCAAAAGAATCTTCTTCTTGAGCTTAGAATCAGCCACCAGAAGGATCCTTCCCTTATATTGGATCAATCCCTCAACCACCTGGTACCTTTCATCACGGAAAGTACCCTCCAGAATGCTGGTTGCAAACTGATTTTTGGCATAATCAGCAAGCAACATGTCTCTCCAATCTGCAGTAAGCTCACACAATGAGCTAAGATGAGGCCTTCTGGAGAGAGCATCAGCCACGACATTATTTTTCCCTTTGACATATTCAATGTCAAAGTCGTAAGCTTGAAGCTTACTCACCCATTTCTGTTGCCTCTCATTTAGGTCTTTCTGGTGCATGAAATGCTTGAGGCTATTGTGGTCCGTCTTAACCACGAACTTGTTCCCCACCAAGTACTGCCTGAACTTGGCTAATGCAAGCATAATGGCAAGCATTTCTTTGTCATAGATTGAGTATGTCCTTTCAACACCGTAGTTCTTTTCTCAGCCTCGTTTTATATAGGGTGTTTGTCTTTGTATCAGATTGTGCCCCACTCTTTCACAATTCGCATGCATTACATTGCGGTGCTCGAATAATGAAGTTGAGAAATCCGAATACAAACCGGACACGGAAAGCTCATGATCTTCTTGGACTTATCGTTAATTTGAGCCTTTTTCACTCAAGCAAAGGTTCTTTTTAGAGATTTAAGGGAGCAGCATTCTCGTGAATGGCCTCTTTACTTAATTCGGAGTAAAAACTACAAAGACCTGTAGAAAACCTTTTCAAATGGTGAAGCTCGTGATAAAAGGCTGAATCAACTAATCGCTTTGATCTTTTTCCTGGGATCCACACCTTCACTCCCCGCAAAGACTCTATCGATTATGGCTACAAGGTGTACAATAACTCCTCCATTCCAAATTCACATTTGGAAGCTTTCGCGAATAAGTTCTCTCGATTCCGATGATACTCAAGCACTTCCTCCATGCTTGAGGTGGATCTTCCCAAGTCTTGCTGTAGATCAGAATATCATCAAAAAATATCAGCACAAACCTTCGCAACTGTTTCTGAAAGACCCGGTTCATGCAAGACTGAAAGGTTGCCGGAGCGTTAGTCAACCCAAATGGAATGACTAAGAATTCAAAATGGCCATAGTGATCTAAAAGCTGTTCCTTTCCACATCTCATCTCATTCAGATTCGATGGTAACCTCACCGTATCAATTTCTTTTAAAAAGAACTTAGTTCTCACCAAATGAGTCACCAATTCGAAATGGGTATCTGTTCTTGATGGTGCTTTGGTTCAAAGCACGATAGTCCACGCACATGCGCATGGTACCATCCTTCTTCTTCACAAGAACCACTGCAGATGCAAAGGGGCTCTTGCTTGGGCGTATGAAACCCATCTCCAAAAGTTCTCGAATATTCTTCTCGATTTCATCCTTTTGCCTCTTCGGATACCGATAGGGAGTTGTGATCACCGGTTTAGCCCCTTCCTTGAGCTCTATGATGTGTTCTGACCCCCGTTCAGGTGGTGGTCCAGGAGGCAAATCTGCAAAGACTTTGCTCTTCTTCGTGAGTAGAGACTGTATATCAGGAGGATGATCTTGTTTAGTCTCACCCGGACCAGCAGGGAGGATCATACACTCTGCAACCCACTCAGCTTGATCGTGACGGATCAGCCTTGCCATTCTTTTGAATGACACAACCCGAGGGCCCCCATTAGACATTCCTCTGAGCACTATCTTCTTCCCATTAGATTGAAACTTCAGCTCCATAGTCTGCAGATTCAAGGAGATCTCCCCAAGAGAACGCAGCCATTGAATGCCTAGGACGGCATCAGTATCTCCAATGTGGACTACATAGAAGTCATCCTTGACTTCGTAGTTTCCCAATTGCATGGTCATGTTCGAGATTTTCTTTGTGCACGTAATATGGAAACCATCGGCAACCATGACCTTGAAACCTTGAAACTCCTCAGTTTGCAGCCCCTTCTTTGCTACCACAACTTCATCAATGAAGTTATGTGTTGCTCCAGTGTCGATCAAGGCAATGATTCGCTGCCCTTTGACCATCCCTCGAACCTTGAATGATTCGTTTCTTTGGAAGCTCGAAAGCTGAGCTAAGACTCCACCACTCTCCTTCTCATCTCCAGATTCTTCTGGAGCTCTATCTACTTCACTTTCTTCAAAATCAGATTGCTGGTCGGAAAAATCAGAACTACTCTCACCAGCAGAATAGTACTCAATCTGATTGAATTTAACCCCTTTAGGGCAAACATGATCTTGTGACCACTTTTCCCTACACCGGAAACACAACCCTTTTCTTCTGAGTTCATTTAGGGTTTCTAGATCCAGCCTGGTGACATGGGGATTGCGATTCTTGAACTCTTTGTGTTGAGGTCTCAGAGGTGGTCTATGCTGAGGTCTCTTCCCTTTATCCCTTTTCTGAAAGGGGGAGTTTGACTGAAATTTTGCCTTAGGAGCAGCCCACTCCATGTTTCTTGCCTTTTTCATGGCCTCTTGCAGTGTTGGAGGATCAAAGGCTTTAATCCAACCTTTGAGGGGTTCTGTCAAACCTTCACTGAAAAGAATCACCGATCTCCTTTCCGTGATTCCAATCACCATGACTGAGAGTCTCTGAAACTCCGCAATGTAGGCATCAACTGTGCCATACTGTCTCAATTGTGCAAGCTCTCTGAAGTGGATCTCAAGATCTTTTTTCTCAAACCTCTCGATGAGCCTAGTGGTGAACTCATCATAAGTTGTGATAGACCGATGACCCAGAGTAACAAGGCCATGGTACCACCACTCGTGCGCCACCCCATCAAGGTGTAGCGTAGCGAACTTGATCGCTTCTTCTTCTGCCATTGGTCTGAGAGCTAGATAGTTATCCAGCTTCTGAACCCAAGCCCGAGCTGAGCTATTATCACTCCCGTCAAAGTGTGGAAGTGTAACCTTATTGACAGCTTGGTACAAATCTCCTTGATTTGATGGTCTTCTTTGATCAAAGTGTCTCCCTTGTCCTTTGTTCTTCCTTTTATGATCCATGAAATCGTTATAGGACATATCCATCCTGATGTCAGCAGGTAGAGAGTCATACTCTGCATGACCCAGTCTCAATTGCTCCACGAATGAAGCATTCTCTTCAGGATCTGGCTGAGTGTCTAAAGGTGCCAAGAAGGTGGGTTTGAATGGCCTGGTGGAAATGTAAGTGTTGTTTGACACCGTCCGAGCTGCATGCTCATCATGCTGGTTTGAAGCACTATGCTCCCCTCTATGCCCAGTGTTGTTCTGTGGAATGGTATTTTGGCCCACTTTCCCCATCATGAGTGAAACCATATCCATCAAAGCATCCATCTTTCTTTCAAATCGCTGTCCTGGACTGATGGATCTTTCTCTGCGCTTACCACTGTCATCTCTGACTTGTAACCTCTTCGCTAATTTCAACCGACTCTCCTCACCTTCCGGGCCATGATCGCTTACCGAGAAGACTCCCCAATGAGCCCCTCAAGACCTTCAAGTCGTTCCGGACTCCGGAGGTTGATAAGGCTGGAAACTATTTTCCAACCTTCATCTTTCCTTTGCAACGCACCTCTTTGTCACCATAGACGTAATGATCACGTGATTTGGCAAGATCTTGGCTCGATAACAAAATATCTCGAGCAATTTTTGGTTTTTCGCTAAATGACATTAAAATGACAGCAGCAAAATCTATGGTTAGATGGATAAACCAAACGGTAAGAAAGCAACTCTAACTTTAATGGTATACCGGCGATGGCGCAGCGGTAATAGTCGGTGATCTTCTACTCTAAATACAGAAAGGAACTCAACGTCAAGTATGTGCTACCCAATCCAATGTGGAGTGAGGGGCGACCATATGACGGAGTGAATACAGAAAGCAAAGCTTGAAAGGAACTACTGAAAGTTGAAACACTCAACACCCAGAATGTGCTTGCTGACCCAGAGTGGGTAAGTAGCGACCATAGGGCGGAGATGGGTTACATACAATATCAAATGCTGAAAGAAAGAACACTACAATCTGATAAGCAAGAATCTAAAGGCTGTAAGTACTACTGCCAGCATACAATTTGAAAGATGATAACTTGCTATCAATTACAAATCAGCATATGAGAAGTTTGCAATAATATTAATAAGTTCTTTTGCTAAGAAATGAAACTGAAAATGAAGATATTAATTAACAGATCCAACCTTGTTTCAAGCTTGACCATCCACGATGAAATATCCGCAAAGACTTTAAGATCCTTTCACACCCGTCCAAGAACAAGATGCAGATTTCTTCAATCTGTGTGACAGACCTGTATTTTCATCATAAAAACCAGCACGTAGATGTTTCTTGAAAAACTCGGATCTCTCTCAAAACTCACTCAATTAACCTAACACTGAATGCAGAGCACAAGGATGAAGGAGGCGCTGAAACTAGGAACAAGAAACCAGACTAATATGCAGACTTTATTTATTGGCACGAACTCCAATACAGTAGAAAGGTACGGCCCAGCTGACAGGGGCGATTCCCTTTTAAAAATCAAGTTCTTCACTATAAAATCTCAAAACTTGCAAACATGGGCGCTTGGCCAATACGGGAATAATGAGACAATACCCACAACCTAATTTTTTGTCTTTTTTGAATTACAAATAAAAAGGCGGATCTGCTGTAGTAAACATGCAATTCTAGAACATGGCTAATATGTAGAAACAAAAATCTAAGATTCAAAATGCAGATTATAATGCACAATATTCAATGACCCCTCAAAACTAAACTAAATTCACCACTAGATGTTGTCTTGCAAACACGAAGCGATGCCCAAGCTAGGAGGCCTTCATTCCTCGAAGCAAATCCAGAGCCAATCCGGCAGCATAATAGTATAGTAGACCAAAGATGTGAAATGATGCTCCAAGACTCCTTTTTATAATTCTCCAGTTGACTTCTCAAAACCCTAAAATCCACTTTTAGGTCAAAACCCAATCTCCTCAAGGATGGGCGTACTTTTCCTTCAAGGCTTAAGATTTGGTATTTTAAATAAATATCATACTTTGATAAATGCGCCCTTCATAACCTTGCTTTGACTTTGGGAATAATTAAAATAATCTTTTAATGAGGGCGCCACCCTCAAAGACCACTTTTTAAAAACAATCATTAAGTCATTACATCTAGGCCAAGGGTCAACGTTAAAATATAATAATTAAAACGTGACTTTTTAATTAAATGACTTAACTTATCCTTCCGAATGTGCCCTGAAGCCAATACTGAGCAAAACATCTGACCAACTGAAGCAGGAAGTCAACCGAGCTGAACTCAACTGGAAAGCTACTAAAAATAGAATTTACTTAAAATAGTAAATTCCAGAAAGTGCTCCGAATGCCGAGATGAACATACCACTACGAAGCTCTCTGAAAACCCAGAAAGAATCCGCCATTGAATCCACCATCTCTGAGCAATGACCTCCTCAAAATTAGGAAACCCTAATTTTACCTTCCGACTAGCCTTCGGGTTTCCAGAAAAAGGCCAACGGTCACATGATCGATCAGGTTTGAGAAGGGGACATTACAGGGGACAGCATTAAAGAATCTGAAAATTAAATCCTTGTTCCCCCAAGAAGTCACCTTTCCACAAGTGATTAATTTCATCAACCCATGTTGAGGATCCCAAGCATGGATACCCAATTGAAAATGTTCTCCAATGTACTAGAGAGAGTACACACCACTTCTCCAAGTGCTAATCAAAGCAAAATGCAAACTCAAGAAGTTAGTATCTTCTTTGATAAACCCATGTAGCCCATCCATGAAAACATTAGCATCAATGAAGCATAGAACAAATGTTGTCCTCAATTCCCATTCCCCCAAACGAATAGGATGATCCAAAACATCACTCAACCCAAGAGATGGATTGTCAAGAAAGTAAATAATCTGTTTTGGTCCATCTTTCTCCCAAACTTCATGAGTAATAAATTTAGAATCTTCACTTTTTGCTGCTGCAATGGAGTTACCAGCAACTACCAAGACTTGTTTTATTGACACCTTGAAGCTAGCGATGAAGAAATCTCCTTGAGTCCACACTTCCCATGTGAAGACTTCATCCTTGAATCCACTTATGCTTTCATTATCAAAATGCCTTGGATGATTACTACTTACAAAACATGGCACACCCTCATAGAAATTATCTGTCACCTTATGATTATCCAAATCATGTGAAGATAACAAACTGTTGTTCTCAACAATATTTTCTTCATCCCTTTTGTTGGTGTCTTCATTGAATTCAAGCTCATCTTTTTCAGCTTGTGGATGCCCATCATGAGTTGCCAACCCACAAAGTGTAGCATGCTGAATTCCACATTCATTATCCATCAAAATATCTATCTCATAGCTGCAAACTATTCCTTCTTGTGACAAAGTCTCTTCCCAACTCAAGAGTTCACATTCTTGATATACTTTCGAATCACCATCAACATATGGGATCACCTTGGTATTATGCAATGTTTCATCATTATGGAGTTCATTTATTCCTTCAACTATTTTCTTGATATCCATAATCCTTGTATTAGCTTCTTGTCCCACAAGGGTGGCTGCAATAGATGATTGATTTTCTGTTTTGCATAATGAATGATGAGCTAAGATAAGATCAAGGCAAAGCCTATCAACCTCTTTCTCCTTCTCTTGGTAAGCATCATAAGTCTCCTCTGCAAACTTAATGACATTATCTCTATCTGAGAGTAAGTGCAAATAATCAGACTTAATGGATTCCAATGCCTCTTTGATGATTTGCATCCTGGAAAGAATGTCTCCATCCTTAACTCCATTTTGTCTCTCTTCAGACTGAAACTTCCAATAAAGTTCTTCAATGAAATGGTATGCGCTATCAAATTTTGGTATGTGCTATCAAATTTTGATAACACCTTAACAATTTTCTCTTCTGAAACCAATAAGCTATACTTCAAAACTTGCAGCTCTTTAGGCCCTTGATCATAATCAGCAAAAAGGCTTTGCTCTTTGAACATCAACTTTTCTGATCTACTTTCATTGGCAAGATTTTCAAAATCAGCTTCCTTACAATCTTCTTCACTACTTAACTCTGGAATAGAAGGCCTATCAGCAACTTCATCAAGCAAATTAGTATCTCTATCTTTACCTTTCAAGAGCTCGTACTCTTCTTGTGTGTCAATCTGAAAGGCACCCAAAACATTTTTTGATTTTAAAACATTCTTCTCTTCAACATAAGAATTCATCTTTTCATTGGCCTTTGCTGCAACTTCTCCTCCAAAGATCACTTCATTACTTGCAATGCAAACTGATTTTTGAACTTCATCAAGATCAAAGGGGAATTTATCCCACTCTGGTTCTTTATCACACCTTGGTCACATTATGCTTGGATCCCAAATGTGAAAGGTTTGATTGTAATGATCAATAGGAAATAGATCATCATGCTCCTCTTGGATTGTTGGCCCTTTGAATGAATCACTCCCCAATCCACTTAAACTGAAATCTTCATCTATAACTTTCTCCACAGATGTAGTTTGATAATCAAATCCAATACCACCCAAGTCACTATAATTGTATTGAAATAAAGAATCATCAAAGCTGGCTGCTTTGAATAATTTATCGTTCTTTTTTTCAATTGACCTATCATGAGTAGATGAGTTACTGATCTTATCATTAGCATCCACAAACATACCCAAGAAGTCTTCTTGGTCACTTATCATAATTTCTTCATATGGAAGCCTTTGGAAATTTGGGTCAGCAACAAGTGGAGAATTATCCAACACCAAATCTTCAACATGATTCGATCTGAACTCAACCAAATCATCATAAACATTATCAACATGAAGGTGGTCATAGGCTGATTCAATGAAACCACTAGCATTTCCTTCAATTTGTTCTTCTTTAGCGAACTCAACCCGCACATTGGTACAACTGAAATCTTCTGTGAAGTCTTTTGTCTTAAGCTCTTCATCGGATGAATCCTCATTAGGACTCAAGACTGCTGTTATGCTCTTTTTACCAAAACAATCTTCATTATTTCCTATCTCATGCAAGTCTATGGGTGTATTTTTGGACTCTAACTTAATATCCTCATTTGCCAAGGTATCTTCGTCAAGCGCCCTATCATTTTGAGACAAAATGTGCACCTTGCTTGTGCCATCTTCGACACTAGTTGACTGATTTTTCTTTTCAATTTGCTTACATGTGGGCTGCAACCTACAAATCCGTACTTTTGCTTCTTCCTTGATTTTTCAACCACGACAAGTTCTACTTTTTTTTAAATTTTTTTCCTAATGTAGTTGACCACACCCAATTTTCTAGGTTTCTTAATCAGCACACAATTCAAGTAGCAGTCAAAAGAAACACCATTCTTAAACTCATCAAGCATGTTCTGATATTCCTCATGGAGTACAAAAGCCTCATGTTCACATTGCCTCTTGTACTGACATTCTTCATTGAGCTTTGTCCCAACAATGGAAGGTGACCTTGCCAAACTTCTTTCCTCTTCATAAGCCATAATCACATCCGTCTTCTCATGGTTCCTGGACTTTAGAAAACGTAACATCTTCGGAACTACTAAAAACTGAAGCTAAACTCAGTTTTGGCCTCTGGTGTAGAATCTGATTTCTTTGCCACTCATCTAATAGTTGAGCTCTGATTGTCATAGGATGGTAGGATCTTGGCTCTAATACCACTGAAATGTGCCTACCAATTTTTTCCTTGAATTCTCACAACACAAACCAACACTACACCAAATGTTTAGTGTTAGCTTTCCAAAATGATAAGCAAATTGAATACACTCAACACCAAGAATGTTTACTAAGATCCTGAAATATTCTGAGCCAATTTTTTTCAAATTTTCAATTACAATAAGCAGAGCAATACACAGTCGTTAGGGTTAGCTCTAAACCAAAATGATGCTGAAGCAACTCTAACTAGAATGTACACCAAGATCCCGATGTGGGCAAGGTGTGAGCATTGGTCAGAGGATCTGAATGTAGAAACAGAGCTAGAAGGAACTCTAACCAAGAATGGCGCCAAGTGATGGCGAGCATATGGTCAGAGGATCTTAATGGAAATGCTGATACAAGAACTCTAACCAAGAAATGCGTCGGAGAACGACGAGCATGTGGTTAGAAGATCCCTACCATCTAATATGTTTAAAGCAAACTCAACACCCAGAATGTGCTTTCAAACCCGGAGTGGGAATGAAGCTACCATAGAGCAGAGATGTAAGATATTACAATGCAAATCAAAGTAAATAGGTGGCAAGCCAACCTCTTCCACTAATAGTGGGAAATATAATAAAGAGCTTACAAATGTGAATATTGGCTTACAATGTAATATATCTCCTGCAAGCACGATGGATTATAGTGATAATCAAACTGCTGAAATGTAGAGCTACTCCAAAATGATTAATATGACTAAGGCAGACAATCCCAACCCTATTAATAATTTTACTAAGTCTGATATGACAGACCTGCAGTTAAAAATGGTGAAACCAGCAACTCCAGAACTCACTTAAATGCTCATATCTCTCTCAATACTCACTCATTTAACTTGAAATCAGTTGCAAAACATTCTAATGATGATGACAATGAAGATGGATCACAAAAACTTCTCACAAAGACCCCTATTTATTTTGCACGACTTCCAAAGCACTTACAAAGTGAAATTGCCTGCAAGCAAGGGCGATTTACTTTAGATAATTCATAGACTTCAAATAAAATTCTGGAAACTTGCACATATGGTCGCCCTACATAGGAAAATAGATTGGAACAGTACCCAGAACAATATTATTTCTGTTTCTTGAGTTGTGAGTAAAAACAACCTACAGCCATACAAACCAGCAACTCTAAAATTGACAGAAAATACAATAACTCAACTACAAAATGTGAGAAGAACCAACTACAATGAAAGGAAACCAACTACAACTAAACCTCTCAACTAGTTGCTGTCTTTTAAGCAAGAAGAGCCAAACTAGGAGGTATGCATCCCTCGAAGCAATTCCATCATCATTCCGGCAGCATAACTTTGCAAATTCATCAGATGCCCAAAATGAGGACCCAAAGCTCCAATTTATAACTTCAGAAGAACTTTCTAGAAACCTCCAAGAAGGGCGCCACCTCAAAGATTCTTTTAGGTCATTGACTTGTCTTTTGTCTTCACCCTTAGGATGGCGTACTTGCTTAAGAAGATAAATTTCACTTTTTAAATAAAATATTTGGCTCACCCAAAGTTGGCGTCCAAACTCCTTGAGCAATATTTGGCTTTAGAAATATTAAAATATTTCCTCCATGTGAAAATACCCTTCAATGTCCCCCTTTTAAAGACAATATTAATTCATGATGCTAGAACAAGGAATTATAATGTTAAATTATAACATTATAATATAAAATATCTTATATCACCATGGAAATGCATCAAAAGCCAAATTCAACCATACCATCTGAATAGACTGCCATAGTGAAGCCTACTGATTAGGAGTCAACAAGTCAACTGCTAAAAATAGAATTTACTAAAAATAGTAAATCCATGTAATTGCTCAGAATGCCGAACCGAAACCACCAACACAAAGCTCTCAGAAAACCTAGAAGGAATCCGCAATCCAAGTTCAACATTTCCAAGTGCAAGCTCCACAAAAAGACGAAAACGTCCTCCAAAAAGTTTGGAAACCCTGATTCGAGCTTCTGCTTAGCCTACGAGTTCCCGGAAATAGGCTAAATCCAAATGAAGAGCGTAGGGCTAAATTGGGGACATTACAGATCCTTCAAGAGGTGAGGTGATAGCATATGGCGGAGGAAACTAAACAATAACTAAAAATGAAATTACAATTGAATGAAACTAGGCAGTGAACCAGCCATGAGAGATGTCCACACTTCCACTTATTTAGCCAGGGGAAAGATTACAAATTAAACAATTCATCTGCTGCGGTAGGCATCCACTCAATTGTCATGTCTCCTTCTAGTTGACATCTCTCAGAGCTGATGATTAGCCTATTATGCGACCCTCGTAGGTTGATAGGATGGATAGAGGGTCTTGATGGAGCTTGTGAAATATTCCGAGCCAATTTTTTCGATTTTTTCGAATTACAAATTACAAAGCAATGCACCCGTTAAGGTTAGAAGATAAACCAAAACGTGCTGAAGCAACTTTAACCAGAATGTACACCAGGATCCCGATGTGGGCAAGGCGTGAGCATTGGTCAGAGGATCTGAAACAAATTGCTTATGTAGGAACTCTAACCAAGAATGGCGCCGATGATGGCGAGCATATGGTCAGAGGATCTTCTATTCTAATTGCTGAAAGGGAACTCGACACCAAGTATGTGCTACCCAATCCAGTGTGGAGTGAGGGGCGACCATATGGCAGAGTGATTACAAAGTACAATGCTTAAAGAAATGCTGAGAACTGAAATACTCAACACCCAGAATGTGCTTTCTAACCCGAACTGGGAAAGTAGCTACCATAGGGCGGAGGTAAATTAAATACAATATCAAATGTTGAAAGTAAGAAAAGCATTACAATCTAATAAAGCAAGAATCTAAATGGCTGTTAGTACTACTGCCAGCTTACAATATGAGAGGATATCTTGCTAACAATGCGAATCAGCATATAAACAGTTTTGCAACAATATTAAAAAATTTCTTTGCTGATAAGTAAAGCTTAAAAAATGAAGAACACCAACAGATCCAACCTCTTTTCCACTTGGGCAATTCCCAATGATGCCACCACGAAGTCTTTGAGAATTCTTCACACCCGTCCAAGAATGAAGATGCAGATTATTCCAAACTGTTATGACAGTCCTGTACTTTTCATCATATAACCAGCAGCATATAGATTTCTTGAAAAGCTCGCAACTTCCTTACCACTTACTCAAATAGCATGATACTGAATGCAAAACACTACTAGCATGAGGGCGCTTAAAACTAACCCAAAGAACAGACTTAAAAGGCAGACTTTATTAAATGCACGTTTCCCAATGAAACAATGAATGGTACGGCCCAGCACAGGGGCGATTTTGCTTTTAAAATTCAAATCCTTTTCTAAAAAATCTACAAGTTTGCACACTTGGGCGTCTTGACTAGATGAAAGGAATTATGAAATACCCATAATGAATTTTTTGTCTTTTTTTGATTTATGACCAAAACATCGAATCTGCTGAAGCTAAAATGCAAAAATCAGAAAACCTCTAATATGCAAAAACTAAACCTAAGTAGACAAATGTAGATTACAATGCACAAATTCCAATGAACTCACAAACTAGACTAAAATCACCACTAGTTGTTGTCTTACAAACAAGAAGCGATGCCCAAGCTAGGAGGCCTTCATTCCTCGAAGCAAACCCAGAGCCAAACTGGCAGCATAACAGTACTGTAGACCAAAGATGAGAAATGATGCTCAAGGTCTTCCTTTTATAACTTCCTGTTGACTTCACGAAACCCTAAAATCCACTTCAATGATCAAAACCCTAATCCTTTCTCCAAGATGGCGTCCTTTTCCTTCAAAGCTCAATATTGATATCTTAAATAAATTCAATGCTTTGATAAATGCGCCCACTTAAGCTTGCTTTGACTTAGGTAAATAATAAATTAATCTTTAATGAAGGCGCCACCCTCAAAAGACCACTTTTTAAAACAACATGAAGTCAATAGACTAGGCCAAGGGGTCAACGTTCGAATATAATATTAAAACGTGACTTTTAATTAAATATATCAACTTATCTCTCCAATCGTGCCCTGAAGCCAATAATGACCAAGTCAACTGACCAAACTGAAGTAGGAAGTCAACCATGCTGAACCCAACTAAAAAGCTGCCAAAAATAGAATTTACTAAATATAGTAAATTCCAGAAAACGCTCAGAATGCCGAAATGAACATACCACTGCGAAGCTCTCTGAAAACTCAGAAAGACTCCGCCATTGAATCCACCAACTCTGAGCAAAGACATCCTTAAAAATAGGAAACCCTAATTTTACCTTCCGACTAGCCTTCGGGTTTCCAGAAAAAGGCCAACGGTCACTGGCAAGATCAGGTTTGAGAAGGGGACATTACAACTTGGCTTGGCTTCGGTTGTCAGAGTTTTACCAGTTGGCTTTCGTTCGGGCTCATTCGGACACCATTTGCCTGAATTGCTATTTTTAGCAGTATTTGGCACTCAGTGTAGCACCCCTGCTATTTTTAGCAGTATGGTTTGGTCATATGCAGAATCATTCACTCATTCGCCAACTTCAGATGGTTCGTGAATTGGATATATTTTGAGGGAGATATTAATATTTTAATTGATTAATTAAAATATTAATTATGCGGAGCTTATATTATAAAGTTATAATATTTTAATATTATAACTTAAGTGTTTTGACTCAAGGGGTTGACCATCATTGAAGAGGCCATTTTTAATTATAATTTATAATTAAAAATGAAGTTTGAAACTATTGAAATATTAAAAGGGAAAAGTTCAAATTATTTAAATGATACCTAATTGTGAAAAGTTGAGCTTTTGAAGAATATAAGGGTTTTTCATTGGAATTCGAGCGATGATTATTGAAGTCGAATTTTTGCTGAGTTTTCTCTTCTGAGAACAGAGCCAAGGGTTCCCGTTTTCAACTTGCATTGGAGAACGTGCAATCTTCAATGTGTGCGATTAAGAGGCTGTGAAATATCAGCTGATTTATTGCCAGTTAGAAAGATAACATCATTCAGAAGTTATCACAGAGCTTCACAGAGTTTTCTATCTTCAGGGTTTTGGTCAGAGAATCATCCGGAAAGGGTTCTACAGCAGTGGCGTCCATTTTCCAAGCATCAGACATCATTTCCCAGATCCGTACAGATTTGTACTTGCTGTTTCTGAGCCGTACCAGGCTGTTGCTGGGCCGTACTACCTTGTAACAGGCCGTACTTCTTACTCTAGGAAAGGCGCTTCACTTTTTAGCACTTTGTCTTCACCAACAGGGGCGTATTTATCTCTGGCACCATTCTGGATCATTTCACAGAGGGAGAAAAGGGTTTTCTATCACAGCCGTACCATTCTAGTTGCTACAAATCAGGTTTTTGATAAATATTTTTGTCTAGATTTTGCCTGCATGTCAAACATCTTTCATTGTAATAGCTGTGAAACGATAATACAATCAGTAGATATGGTTCTTTGAGTCATAAACGATTAGATCTGAGTTTATTGTATTGGTTAGAGATTTTAAATTAATTTTCTTTCAAAATCGCAATCTTTTATTATTCATGCAAAAACCCAAAAATATCAAAATACACAAAAAAACAACAAAAACACACAGTTTTAGAAGTTGGCGGAAACAGGGGTTTCTACAGTGGTATCAGAGCTAAATCCTGCTATCCTGAGGGTTTAGCAATTTTATGCAGCCACAAGAGGTTGGGTCACACAGGTATTATACTCGCAGGAGAGCCTTGATTGACAGGCAATAGGGTTTGAACAGGTAGCCGGGAAACATGGCTGACAGAACAGATATTCCTCAAAACCCTAGGGATTAGGACGATGCAGAGGTTCTACACGCTCTCAGAGATTTACGAGCAGGTCAACGGCAGTCTAACAATGTGCTACAGCAGTTGACAGTGGCACTCCAAAGGTTAGGTACGCCGAGGAGACCGTCACCACATCGTGACGAGGACAGGAGTGATGCAGGATCACGGAGAGCACCTAGGACTGCTTCACGGACGACAGATAGGCCCACTAGGCCTACTTTTGTGAGACAGAAGGCCGATGAGGCTATGGCAGGTGAGGAGCATGAGGAGTTGTTCGCAGATACACTTATGGCAGCTTAACGAGGAGTGGGAGTTAGTACCACCAGATGTCAGAGAGAGGATTACCTTTGACAGATTCATTACACAGAGGAGAGAACATCACAGAGGTCGACAGGATTGGAGACCTAGACACCACAATAATGATCTGAATCATGCTACAAACAGGCTCAATCTAACGATGTTCGATGGTAGTGGCAAGGTTACAGCCTAGGCCTGGATCAGTAAGCTAGACACTTTTCTCATATTGTGTCCGATGGCTGAGAGAGATGCTATTAGGTATGGGACATTGCATCTTGAGGGGGTAGCTTACGACTGGTGGCACCACGGGATGGTGACACTCGAGCATGATCGGATCACCTCATATCAGGAGTTCGTTGACAGGTTGGTGGAACGATTTGACAGGAAGGATCCAGAATCCTATTTCAGAGATTTGGCTCAGTTGCGACAGAGCGGCAGTTTGGAGTCTTACATAGGTGACTTCCAGCGACTGTCAGTTATGGTTCCTAATATATCAGAGAGGCGTCTTGTAGTGCTTTTCATGGAGGGACTGACGGAACCATTGAGAGGTTGGATCAAAGCCTTTGATCCTTCTTCGTTACAGGAAGCCATGAAGAAGGCGTGTAGCATGGAGTTGGCAGCACCATCCAGCAGATTCAACTCCAGAAACAATTCTTCATTCAGGGACAATAAGGGTTTCAACAAAAAAAGAGAGAAATCAGATTTTAACAGAGAAAAATCAGATTTTAGGAATGATTCAAAGGGAAAATAAGCAGCACCACCTTTGGATCGAGAGGCTCTTAATGATCTACGCAGGAAGAAGCTTTGCTTCTACTGCAAAGGTCCCTATGATGCCAACCATGATTGTCCTTTGCGGCCTAATGGCAAGGCCAATCGAGTGATGTGGGCTTATTACGAGGATTCGGAATCAGAGAATTCCGAACAGCAGGAGAGTTCTGAGGAGTCAGAGTTAGAGGCTTCAGAGCCTAAGGCAGAGGCAGAGTCAGAGCTTCAGATTCAGGAGGCACGCCTATCTAGCATCCAGCAGGAAGGTTCATTCAGACTTCGTGGGGTTTTGGCAGGACAAAGGGTCATTACCCTTCTTAATACAGGAGCCACCCACAATTTTATCGATGCTAGATTTGTGGAGAAGCGCGGACTCATCACTAAGGAGTTCGAAGGCATTAGGGTTAAGGTGGCCGATGGTTACACTCTCAGGTGTGAACGTATGATTAAGGATCTCCCCTTGCGCTTGAACAACTATGAGTTCAAGGCTGATTATTACGTGGTGAACATGGGGGATATTGATTTAGTCTTGGGCATGAAGTGGCTTCATTCACTTGAGGAAGTCACTCTTCGTCTCAAAGACATGGAGATTCGTTTTGATGTGGATGGGAAGACACATATTCTGAAGGCAATTCGATAGTAAATATCGAACTATTTCTTTATGCTTGATGAGACTCAAGCGCATACGATAATGGTAGAGTGGCTGCCGAGTGCACATTGGCACCTATACGAGGGACAACATAAGACGTAGGTACCATCCTCGATATCTGTACCGAGAGGCCGCATGAGAAGGTATTCAATGATATTCCGGGCCGTGGAGACCTCCGCATTGTGGGCATCGAGCACACTATATGATTTTGAGGAGGGCCAAGCCCATCGTGATCACCTTTACGTGCATCCTAAGAGGTTGAAGGATGATGAGAAGACGATCAAGGAGTTGCTTGCGATGGGTCACATTCGACCTAGTAAATCACCATTCGCTTCTTCAGTTGTTCTAGTGAAGAAGGATGGCACCCTTCGCATGTGCATCGATTACAGAGTCCTGAATAAGAGGACTATCAAAAACAGGTACCCCATACCTCACATAGATGAGCTTATTGATGAGCTCCATGGTGCATGCTACTTCACGAAGATAGACTTGAGATCAGGATATCACCAGATCAGAGTTCGTGAGCAGGATGTTGAGAAGACTGCATTCCGTTGTCATTGTGGACACTTCGAGTTTGTGGTGATGCCATTTGGGCTCACCAATGCGCCAGCGACATTTCAGTCCACCATGAACAGGGTCTTCCATTTACAGCTGAGGAGATATGTACTTGTCTTCTTCGATGACATTCTTATTTACAGCAGGACTTGGTAGGAGCATTTGGCTCACCTGGAGACTGTGTTCAGTATTTTGGAGAGGGAGTCCTTGTACGCCAAGGAGTCCAAATGTGATTTGGGGACGACCGAGTTGCTCTACTTAGGTCATATCATCAGTGCAAAGGGAGTGTAGATGGATCCTGAGAAGATCCGCGCTATTATAGACTGGCCTACTCCGGTGAACCTTACACAGCTGTGAGGATTTCTTGGTTTGTGTGGGTTTTATCGCAGATTCGTGAATGGTTATTCACGTCATGCAACACCTATGACGGACTTGTTGAAAAAGGGTGCTTTCTGTTGGACTCCTGAGGCACAAGAGTGTTTTGTGAGGTTCAAGGAGCTGATGACTACGTATCCAGTGTTGGCACTACCAAATTTTTCAAAGCCTTTTGAGCTTCAGTGCGATGCTTC
>VDFB02183056.1:0-13575 GCA_007258455.2 Sequoia sempervirens | reverse complement strand
AGCACTTTCTGGAATTTACTATTTTTAGTAAATTCTATTTCTGCCAGTGGTCCTCTTGTTTTCGGCACAGTTGGTTCTCTTCTTCAGTTGGTTCAGTTGGTTTCTTCACTTTTGGCCTTGGGATGCGTTTTGGAGAGATAAGTTCAAATTATTTAAAAATGCTATATTTTAATGTTGACCCCCCCCTTGGCCTAGTGCTTCACTTCAAGTTGTTTTAAAAGGTGGCTTTTCATGTGGGGGCGCTTCATAGGAGATATTTGAATATTTTAAAAGAGGTTTTAATGCTTGCTTGAAGGGGGATGCCTATTTTATGAAGAGGTGAATTAAAATAAAGTCAAAAATAAAGCCTTGAAAAGGGACGCCTTCTTTTGGAGGGAAATGAAGTCAATTTCAATTTGAAATTAGGGCGCACTTTCTAGAAGCATCTAGAGTTCTCTTGTTGAGCTTATATAATGAGGCCTTTGCACTTCAGTTGATCATCTTATGTCTTGAATATTGTTATGCTGCCGAAATGGTATTGGAATTGCTTCGAGGAATGAATGCCTCCTAGCCTTGGCTCGACTTCGTGCTTGACAGATAGCATCTAGTGGAAAAGTTTGCTTCTTGTTGAGAGGATTTTGTAGTGAGGTTTGCATTGTAGCTTGAGTTTTGCTTTGTAGTTCAGTTTATTGCATTTCATATAAAAAATCTGGAGTTGCTGATATCAGTTGGTGTGATTACAGTAAAACTCTCATGAGGACTAGTTTTTCTCGAGCTTTGAAAAAACTCAGCTTTGCAAATTTTATTTTTTTTAAAGTTTCCGAGTTTTTTCAAGTTTTTGGCGAGTTTTAAAAAACTCTCCAATTTTTGGCTTGGCGAGTCTTCCAACTATGGCTGATAACATGGCTGATCTGTAGTTTCATTCATATCATTGAAAATAAAAATATGCTGGTTATGGGTATTGTCTCATTGTGTTTCCTTGGCAAGGGCGCCCCTATTTGACAAGTTTCAGATATTTTGACAAAGCATTGAATTTTATAAAAGAAAATCGCCCTTCTTAGAGGGCCGTACCATTTGAGTTATCTTGGGATTTGTGCAAGAAATAGTTAAGGGTTTATGGGTGTGGTTTTAATGTTCCAACTTGGTCGCCATCTTCTTTAGGGTGTTATGCATTTGATTTCATATCATTAGAGTGAGTTTTGAGTGAGAAAAGTGCATTTTAGTGAGTTATTAGAGTGTTGGTTCTGTCATTCAAGCTGCTGGTCTGTCATATCAGATTTGAGTTAATTGCATTTTCGGTGAAGGGTTGGTGTTAGGAAGTCATATTAAGCTTGGTGGAGGTCACATTTACTATTGCAGCAATTGAAGAGCTTCTAATCCTTGTTCTTGCAGGCACTTCCTATTGCTTTGTAAGCTGAATAGTAGTATTGTCAGCATTTCTTAATATCTCTCTTCATGATTTTGTAATACCCACTGAATAAGTGGAAGAGGTTGGCTTGCCGCCTATTTACATTTGAATTGCATTGTAGTTTGTAGCATCTCTGCCATATGGTAGCTCCATTCCCACCTTGGGTGGATAGCACATTCTTGGCGTCGAGTTTACTTTCAGCAATTGTAGTTGGTAGGGATCCTCTGACCATATGTTTGTCCACCTTGGACACATTCTTGGTTAGAGTTACTTTTTCAGTATGCATTGAGATCCTCTGACCATATGCTCACACCCTACCCAACTCGGGATCCTGGTGTACATTCTTGGTTAGAGTTGTATTCCGCATCGTTTTGGTTTAAGTTCTAACCCTAACGGATGTGTGTTGCATTGCTTATTGTAATAAAAAAAGTATAAAAATTGGTTCAGAATATTTCAGTGGTATCAGAGCCACACATCCTGCCATCCTGTGAAACAAACCTTCTATGAGTGACAGAGAGAAAAGATACTTAGCAAGGGAAGACAAGAAGGCTGCAAGTCAGTTTCAGTGGTATCAGGTTCCAGAAGGTCAGACAGCATCAGAGGTTTTGAGGGCTCATTGGGAGTCTTCTCAGGAAACATAAATGGTAGAAGGTGAGAGGTCAGCGGGTGGTAACGAGAGGTTTACCAGCAATAGGGAAGAAAGTGGAAAGGGAAGAAAAAGAACGCCAAGTCCAGGAAAGAGGTTTGAGAGGAAGATGGATGCCATAATGGATATGGTATCTTTCATGATGGGGAAAATGGGTCAGAACCCAATTCCACAGAACAATCCAGGGCATACCGGAGAACACAGTGCCTCCAACCAGCATAATGGACATGTTGCTGAGCCTACTTCAAATAGCACATACATTTCTTCCAGGCCATTCAAACCCACCTTCTTGGCACCAACAAACCCTCAACCTGATCCGGGAGAAAATGCTTCATTTGTGGAACAGTTAAGACTTGACCATGTTGAGTATGAGTGTCTTCCTGATGAAATCAAGTTAGACATGTCTTACAACGACTTTGTGGATCATAAGAGGAAGAATAGAGGGCAAGGAAGACATCATGAACATAGAGGAACAGCAGTACAAAGGGATTTGCATCAAGCTATCAACAAGGTTACGCTCCCACATTTTGATGGGAGTGACAGCAGTTTAGCTAGAGCTTGGATACAGAAGTTAGATAACTATCTAGCTCTTAGACCTATGGCAGAAGAGGAGGCGATTAAGTTTGCTACGCTACACCTTGATGGGGTGGCGCACGAGTGGTGGTACCATGGCCTAGTCACCTTGGGTCATCGGTCTATCACTACCTATGATGAGTTCATCAATAGACTCATAGAGAGATTTGAGAAAAAGGATCCGGAAGTACATTTCCGAGAGTTGGCACAGCTTAGGCAATATGGCACAATTGATGCCTATATAGCTGAGTTTCAGAGACTTTCAGTAATGGTCACGGGAATCACTGAGAGGCGGTTGGTGATCCTATTCAATGAAGGGCTTATGGAACCACTCAAGGGTTGGATTAAAGCCTTTGATCCACCCTCCTTCCAAGAGGCAATGAAGAAAGCAAGAAATATGGAGTGGGCTGCTCCTAAAGCCAAATTTCAATCCAAGCCATCATTTCACAAGAAGGATAGAGGAAAACTCATCATAAGGAGTTCAAACAGCATAAAACTCATGTCACAAGGTTGGATCCAGAAACACTTAACGAGCTCAGAAGAAAAGGGTTATGTTTCTAGTGTAGAGAAAAATGGTCCCAAGATCATATTTTCCCAAAAGGAGTCAAAATTCATCAAATTGAATACTATTCAGCTAAAGAAAGTAATTCTGATTTTTCAGACCAGCAGTCTGATTTTGATGACAGCGAAGTGGAAAGAGCTCCAGAAGAGTCTGAAGATGAAAAAGGAAGTGGGGGTACTTTGGCTCAACTTTCGAGCTTTCAAAAAAATGAATCCTTCAAAGTTCGAGGGATGATTAAGGGGTAGCGTATAGTTGCTTTGATTGACACTGGAGCAACGCATAACTTCATTGATGAAGTTGTGGTGGCAAAGAAGGGGCTTCAAACGGAAGAATTTGAAGGCTTCAAGGTTATGGTTGCTGATGGGTTTCACATCTCATGCACCAAGAAGATCTCAAACATGACTATGCAATTGAGAAACTATGAAGTCAAGGACGACTTTTATGTAGTCAACATTGGAGATACGGATGCCGCTCTAGGCATTCAATGGCTACCACTTGGAGAGATTTAAATCTGCAAAGCATGGAACTTAAGTTCCAATCCGATGGGAAGAAGGTGGTGCTAAGGGGAATGTCCAATGGTGGTCCTCGAATTGCGTCATTCAAGAGAATGGCAAGGCTGATTCGGCAAGATCAAGTTGAGTGGGTTTTGTATCGTACATTCTTCGCCTAGTTCGTTGAAACAAAAGAGGGACTCATTCCTCCCCGAGTATTCTGGGCCTTTACTCACCAAAGCATAAGCAGCCTGCTGATTTTACTCTCTGGCCACTCTCCTCAACGTGGCTTAGAGCATGTAGTCATAGACCAAGGAAGGGCTAAGCCGGCCATCACACCCGCTACTCCACTCCTAAGAAGTGCGGCGATGAGATTGAGAAACATTAAGGAACTCTTTGGAGATGGGCCCGTCTAAGCAAGAGTCCTTTCGCTTCGCTAGCTTGTTCTTGTGAAGAAGAAGGATGGGTACCATCCACATGTGTGGATTTCATCGTGGTTTGAATCAAAGCACCATCAAAAATCGATACCCTATTCCGAGGATAGATGAGCTCATTACGAGCTACATGGAGCCAAGTTCTTTCTGGCAAAGATTGATTTGAGGTCGAGCTACTACCAGATTCAGATGAAAGGGTCTGATGTTGAGAAGACAGCATTTAGATGTCATTATGGCCACTTCGAGTTTTTAGTCATGCCATTTGGGTTGACTAATGCTCCTGCTACCTTCCAATCTTGTATGAACAGAGTCTTTCAGAAGCAGTTGAGGAAGTTCGTATTGATATTTTTTGATGACATTCTGATCTTCAGCAAGACATGGGAAGAACATCTCAAGCACTTGGAGGAAGTGCTTAGCATCCTAGAAGCAGAGAGTTTGTTTGCCAAAGAATCCAAATGTGAGTTTGGAATGAAGGAGCTACTTTACCTTGGTTACATAATCAGTGCTGATGGAGTGAAGGTTGATTCTGAAAAGATCAAGGCAATAATTGATTGGCCACCTCCAGAGAACTTGACTCATTTGAAAGGGTTCTTGGGTCTTTGCGGATTTTAGAGAAGATTTGTGAAGGGCTACTCACAAAATGCTTCTCCTCTTACTGATCTCACGAAAAAGGGGGCTTTTAGTTGGTCAGAAAATGCTCAAACTACTTTTGATAAGTTTAAGAAGATCATGAGCTCTTGTCCGGTTTTGGCTATTCCAGATTTTTCCAAGCCCTTCGAGCTATAGTGTGATGCATCCGGAGAAGGAGTTGGGGCTGTTTTGATGCAAGACAAGCATCCCATTGTGTTTGAAAGCAGAAAATTAAGAGGTGTTGAAAGGACCTACCTACTCCATCTATGACAAGGAAATGCTTGCAATCATGCATGCATTAGCTAAGTTCAGACAGTATTTGGTGGGGAGCAAGTTTGTGGTCAAGACTGATCACAATAGTCTCAAGCACTTCATGCATCAGAAGGATTTGAACGAGAGACAACAAAAGTGGGTGAGTAAGCTCCAAGCTTACGATTTTGACATTGAATATGTCAAGGGAAAAAACAATATTGTAGCTGATGCTCTATCTGGGAGACCACATTTGAGCTCATTGTGTGAGCTTATTGCTGATTGGAAGGAGATGTTGCTTGCTGATTATGCCAAAAATCAGTTTGCAACCAGGGTCATTGAAGGTACTTTTCATGATGAAAGGTACAAGGTGGTTGAAGGTTTGATACACTACAAGGGTAGAATCTTTTTGGTGGCTGATTCTAATCTCAAAAAGAAGATTTTGATGACATTCCATGACATTCCACTTGCTGGTCATCAGGGTTTCTTCAAGACATATAGGCAGATTCGGGAAAGATTTTCTTGGAAAGGGCTGAAAGGGGAAGTTTAACGCTACATCCAGGAGTGTCCCACTTGTCAGATGAACAAGAATGAGCATACTCTACCCGCTGGTCTGCTGCAACCTCTTCCCATTCCCAACCAAAAATGGGAAATCATATCAATGGACTGCATAACTGGGTTGCCAGAGGTCCAAGGCAAAGGTTGTATCTATGTTGTAGTGGATAGATTAACAAAGTTTGCTCACTTCTTATTACTAGCTCTTTTTCAACAGTTCAAGTTGTAGATTTGTTTTTCCATGAGGTGTTTAGATTGCATGGGTTGCTGAAAAGCATTGTGAGTGATAGGGACAGCAAGTTCCTAAGCACTTTTTGGCAAGAAGTCTTTAGAATGAGTGGTACGGTGCTTACCCCAAGCACTAGTTATCACCCTCAAACCGATGGACAAACAGAGATAGTGAACAAGTGGTTCGAAGGCTATTTGAGAAACTATGTTTCGGAGCAGCAAAGAGCATGGGTGAAATGGCTTCACAAAGGCGAGTATTGTTACAATTCTTCCTTTCATATGTCAATAAGGATGTCACCTTTCATGGCTCTTTGCGGTTATGAGGCTTCTAGCTTTGCTGATTTGGTGTTTGGTGATAGCAAAGCCCCTCAAGCCAAGGATTTGCTGCAACAGAGTCAAGATATCTGTTGTGACCTTTTCTGCTCCGCCCCATTCAAGATGGGGACCCCTAATTTTGCTCCATTAAATTGGTTTGGCTTTTGGTTTTATTATTATTGTCTCTCTCTCTCGATGCATCTCTCTTTTCTGTAATTACGCTTCACCGGGGGCGTTCGATGCAAGCTTCAACATGAATTTGGCTAAGTCTGAAATTAGGGTTTGAGTCTTTCCAGCCAATTTGAAGTCAAACGAGGTGAATACATTGAAAATTGAGGTTAACATTGTTGTCAGCATGTTTCCAGCAGGCTCTCAGCAAATTTTCATCCGATTCTAAGGTACTTACTATTTTTAGTAAGTGTGAAATTACAAGCGATTTGTCAGCTATTTTGAGATTAGAGCGATCCGCACCACACTTTCGAGTGTATCGGGCTATGCATGCCAAATTTGGCGAAAATAGATAACTTACTATTTTTAGCGGTCCGGCTTCCAGGACTAATTTCAGGGTGCAGATGCAGAGATTTTCTTTGCATGTCTGCATATTCCTTCTGGGGTTTTCAAGACCTTCGCAACGGTATAACATGCAAGTCGAGATGACCACTTTTCGAGTTGACCTTAGAGGCTATTTTTAGGGTTGCATGTCGAGGTTTCTTTTACGCGTAACCAGGGTGATTCGATGGGTTTTCAAAGCCCAGCGATGGTATGACATGCAAATGATCGTCACTTTCGATGGGAACTTTATTTTTAGCGAGGTGATGTCGGCCTCCGGCGATTCCGGAATCACAAGTTGATCGAAGTCGCATAAAAGCGAAAGCGAGTTCATTTGGTATGCATCGCGAAGCCGAAGTGGGGTTTCGGCTTGAACCCACAAAATAGGCATTAAAGTCGAAATCAGCAATCGGTGTAAACCGCGTGATCCGGTGAAATCGCCAGCTATCTGGTGGGGAATTTCAAGTCAAAGCCGGGCGCACTATTTATAGTAGTCAGTTAAACATGCTAAAATAGCAAATCCAGGCGTAAATACGATTATTGACCAGCGAGTCACTGGTGAGGCGCCTCATCAAATTTCAAAGGCGATGATCTGAGGCCGGTGGAGCTATCAGAATCAAGAGCTTACTATTTATAGTAAACCACCTTCAGAAACAGGCTAAAAATAGCAGGTCAGCTAAAAATGGCAGTGTCAACAGAACGACGAGGTGATAAGAATGCAGTGTGTAAAATTTCAAATCAATCCGAGCTTCAGAGATGCAAATTCAAAGGACTTACTATAAATAGCAGGGCACGTAAGCTGGCGAAAAATGAAAATTTGTCTAAGTCTGGAACTTCATCCAGTAGACATGGCAAAATGCGCCAGCTAGTGGGGAGGCATGAAATTTTTTTTAAGAATGTTGAATTTATCCACTTGCCTAGGTAAAATGCGCCCAAATTGCAAGAGTCAAAGTGGTCAAAGGACTTCATCCTGCACACATAGCAAAATGCGCCCAAGGGAGGATGAGAGCATGAAAAAGTTCTAAGTATAAACTTTATCCTCCTTCACTAGTAAAATGCGCCCACTCACAAGGAAGTCAAAGAAAAGTCAAAGATGTTCATCCTTCAGCCATGCTAAAATGCGCCCACTTTGAAAGAGTTATAGCAAAAATTTTCTAAGTGTTGGAAATATCCTCCATCACCCTCCATTTGCACCCATCCTCCATCAAGTAGGAAATGCGCCCAAAAAGGTCAAAAGGTCAACAAAATTCGTCCTCCATGCATGCTGAAATGCGCCCAAAGAAGGCATGTGAAGACAAAAGAAAGATAAGGACAGAAGTCAAAGCTATGCGTTGAAATGTTCATCCTCCTCCTAGGCCTAAATGCGCCCAAAAGAGGGCATGTGAGGACAAAAACGTGGGAGATGAAAGGTCACTTGTTGGTGGCGTTTGAATTTTTTCATTCTCCTCTACATGGGAAATGCGCCCAAGTGCATGAAGTGTGAAACGAAATTACTAAAGGCGTTGGAGGGGTAAAGTAAAGTGTTGCTAGCGATGGATGAAGATTGCTAGGCGTGGTTAATATCCCCTTCAAGTGAAATGCGCCTAGGCTTATGAGATGGTGAATAAAATATATTAGGCATTAAAAGTTAAAACGTCTTCTCCAAGCATCAAATGCGCCCAAGGGGAGATTAAAATATACTGAGGCGTTGAGAATGATCTCTATGACAAGGCAAATGCGCCCATCCTTCATGGGAGTGTGAAGATAATATGCTAAGGCGTGATAATATGTTGAGTGAAGTAATATCCTAGGCGTTGGATTTTTTTTTTTATGAAAACATCTTTCAAATGTGAATTGCGCCAAGGGTGATGAGTGTTGTAAGTGTTAGAAGATATTGCCAAAGGGATGAAAGTAATATGCTAGGCGTGGTTTCAAATTTCTTCTAAGAAATAAGCGCCCAAGTTGATATGTGTGAGAATATTGCAAGGTGTTGAAGATGTTTTCCTAGGCGTGATAATATTTTTCCTAGTGTGCCAGGCGCCTTCATGAAAAATTTTCTAAGTGGAGTTGATATTTTCACAAGCAAAGTTGATCGAGTTGGATATAAAATTTTCTAAGGGAAATTTTTTTTCAAGAATTTTCTAAGGCACAAATATTTTATTTCTTAGAAAATACGCCTAGAGCTCTGGGGTGGTGGAATTTTTAAAGCACAGATGAGTCGCCTGAGGTGAAGACAGTGACTGCCAGCTTCACGAGGTTAATAAAAATTTTCCAAGTCAGAGCAAAATTCTCAGAGGGGATCAAAGAACGAGAATAAATTTGATGAAAGAATATTTTCTAAGGTTCAAAATTCGAGAAATAAAATGAACCCGTTCGTTGTGCACCCATGGGTTCGATGCGTTCTGGAGAAAATTTTCTTCTGGGTATCGAAGATTATCGATGAGGAGTTGATTTTAAGGTCTTCCACAGCTTGTCGAGAATTTTGGGATGAAGATTTTAAGTGGGCGCCGGGTTGATGTATTTCCTAAGGAAAATTTGAAAATTTTCTAAGGCAAAAATGAAGAAAATGTGTTTTCAAGGTAAGATCCTCCAGACGATGAATTTGAAAGAAACTGCCTAGGTGAATTTGCTTCAATCCTTCGTGAAGATAGTTTACTTGAGCCAGAAATGAATAAAATCGAGGTTATCAGAGCTCCAGCAGGTGAAATGAATGTCTCAAAGATGAAGTTTGTCTAAGGCATGAACTTGAACGCAAAGTTGGCGATGAACGCTTGAAAGTTGGAGCGTGAGGATCAGGTGAGTGAGTTAAGTTTATATCATGAAATATTCTAATACCCCTCTCCTTGCTTGTTTTGCAGGAGAAGTGTTGAGGCCAGAGCACGATGACTTGAAGTGGAAGCACGATGAAGATGAGTTTCAATCTCAAAGGAGGAAAATTTGCAAGAAAATGGCTAAGTGTTAAGACTTAGTATAACTCGAAGTGACGAAGATGAAAACCCTCAAGTGGAAGAAGTCAAAGAACAATGCCAAGAAAGAAGATCGAGAACAGTGTGAACGCGTCTACAAATGGAATCTTCTAGAAGGATGATGGTGGACATTATCGCGCATTTATTACCCCACTCTCCTCTGTGGCGGTTTTAGGGCAATATTATTTAGGGCTGAGGTGGCACGATTCTGGCCACTCTATTGATTGTAACCCTAGCCGTCTTTTGGGACTTGGCTAGCTATAAAAGGGGGAGTCCCCCTCATTTGTAAGGCATTAGAAAATTAGAATTAGATTAGACATTGGAATAGTAGACAGTAGACATTGAGAGAGTATTAGCATTAGAATTAGATAGTGTAGCATTGTAGAGCATTTTTGCATAATTTGGAGAAGAGAGAAAGTTTTCCCTTTGAAAACTTTTGAGGAGATTGTTGTGTAACACATTTTATGATAATAGATCTTTTCATTGATGATGGAATTCGTCTTGTCATGAATTGCTAGCAAGGTCTCTTCTTCCTTTCGTATCCAAGTAGCTTACTTTGGTGTGTGGTGTTTTACTAAGATAGCTTCGCTTTATTCCATACCACTAGCGGCTTGTTGATGATAAGTTCGCCTTGTGTGGTCAACTGGACATTACCTTGAGTTTAACTTCAGTTGTGATTTATATGCTTATATGCGTCGTTGTGATAGTGTATGCATGTTAAGTCATAATTTGAACATCTTTTGCTATTTCCCTTGAAGATTGCACCGATTTTACTGAGGCTGTCCGACGGAGACTAGGTGAAATCCGGTTGAAGTCTATTGAAACAAAGCTCCACATATCCTGCATTTAGAGTAGAACGATACTTCTTAGGCCCTACACCCTTTTAAATTCGGTTCATTTCGGTTAGAATTAGGAAACTTAAGCTCACACCTTAAATCATTTGAATCACCACGAGAAAGCCCTTGATGATCTCTTGTTTTGTTGGCCAGGTCGAACAATTGTGTAAGTCCCTTGACATACCCGGCAATAGCACATCGAGCCAAAGTAGGCCTATTAGCACTCAGGAACCTTGGAGTTGAAAGCATGATCTTACTGCATAATCTTAGCATCTTGCGAATACTTTGTTCAAGAGGATAGAGCATCGGGTTGGGAACTTTATTAAATGTTAGTGCGGTCTCAAAAACCCGTCAACAATATCTTGAAATCCTTGAAGAACAACCTTTAGATTGCAGAATCAGCCGAGAAGATGTATCTTGATCAGCGTGTTGGCGCTCTTTTTGAGGTTGGAGATATGGTTTATCTTCGATTACAATAGGATAATCTACTCTCAAGAAGAGTGGGTGAGAAGCTCAAACCTCATTTCTATGGGCCATTCAAAGTTATGAAGAGATTTGGAGTAGTAGCATATGAGTTGGAGCTACCTTGAGATAGTAGAGGTACACAATGTCTTCCGCGTGTCGCCTCAAAGAAGACACTTGGACATAATGTTATTGCTACATCACAGTTGCTGCCTTTGGATGAAGAAGGACAGTTAGTTTTGATTCCAAAAGAGATTGTTGATTCCAGAGAGCGTTCTTTAAGAAAAAAACAATCAGAGAGTACTTGGTGAAGTGGAAAAACTTGCCTATGGAGGATGCGACTTGGGAGAGTGAGGAGATTCTGCAGCATCCAGGCTTGCGATTGCTTGAGGACAAGCAATCCTGGGGAGGGCGGATTGTAATGTCCCCTTCTCGAGCATGATCTTTTCAGTTGACTGTTGGCCTATTCCGGAGACCCGTAGGCTATTCGGAAGGTGGAATTAGGGTTTCTTGTTTTGGAGGTGGTTGTTGCTTGAAATTTGGAGATTTGATTGCAGATTCTTTATGGGTTTTTAGAGAGCTTCGCAATGGTGTGACTTGCTTTGCGTTCCGAGCACTTTCTGGAATTTACTACTTCTAGTAAATTCTATTTCTGCCAGTGGTCCTCTTGTTTTCGGCACAGTTGGTTCTCTTCTTCAGCTGGTTCAGTTGGTTTCTTCACTTTTGGCCTTGGGATGCATTTTGGAGAGATAAGTTCAAATTATTTAAAAATGTTATATTTTAATGTTGACCCCCGCCTTGGCCTAGTGCTTCACTTCAAGTTGTTTTAAAAGGTGGCTTTTCATGTGGGGGCGCTTCATAGGAGATATTTGAATATTTTAAAAGAGGTTTTAATGGTTGTTTGAAGGGGGACGCCTATTTTATGAAGAGGTGAATTAAAATAAAGTCAAAAATAAAGCCTTGAAAAGGGACGCCTTCTTTTGGAGGGAAATGAAGTCAATTTCAATTTGAAATTAGGGCGCACTTTCTAGAAGCATCTAGAGTTCTCTTGCTGAGCTTATATAATGAGGCCTTTGCTCTTCAGTTGATCATCTTATGTCTTGAATATTGTTATGCTGCCGAAATGGTATTGGAATTGTTTCGAGGAATGAATGCCTCCTAGCCTTGGCTCGACTTCGTGCTTGAGAGATAGCATTTAGTGGAGAAGTTTGCTTGTTGTTGAGAGGATTTTGTAGTGAGGTTTGCATTGTAGCTTGAGTTTTGCTTTGTAGTTCAGTTTATTGCATTTCATATAAAAAATCTGGAGTTGCTGATATCATGGCTGATCTGTAGTTTCATTCATATCATTGAAAATAAAAATATGCTGGTTATGGGTATTGTCTCATTGTGTTTCCTTGGCAAGGGCGCCCCTATTTGACAAGTTTCAGATATTTTGACAAAGCATTGAATTTTATAAAAGAAAATTGCCCTTCTTAGAGGGCCGTACCATTTGAGTTATCTTGGGATTTGTGCAAGAAATAGTTAAGGGTTTATGGGTGTGGTTTTAATGTTCCAACTTGGTCACCATCTTCTTTAGGGTGTTATGCATTTGATTTCATATCATTATAGTGAGTTTTGAGTGAGAAAAGTGCATTTTAGTGAGTTATTAGAGTGCTGGTTTTGTCATTCAAGCTGCTGGTCTGTCATATCAGATTTGAGTTAATTGCATTTTCGATGAAGGGTTGGTGTTAGGAAGTCATATTAAGCTTGGTGGAGGTCACATTTACTATTGCAGCAATTGAAGAGCTTCTAATGCTTGTTCTTGCAGGCACTTCCTATTGCTTTGTAATCTGAACAGTAGTACTGTCAGCATTTCTTAATATCTCTCTTCATGATTTTGTAATACCCACTGAATAAGTGGAAGAGGCTAGCTTGCCGCCTATTTACATTTGAATTGCATTATAGTTTGTAGCATCTCCGCCATATGGTAGCTCCATTCCCACCCTGGGTTGGATAGCACATTCTTGGCGTCGAGTTTACTTTCAGCAATTGTAGTTGGTAGGGATCCTCTGACCATATGTTTGTCCACCTTGGACACATTCTTGGTTAGAGTTACTTTTTCAGCATGCACTGAGATCCTTTGACCATATGCTCACACCCTGCCCAACTCGGGATCCTGGTGTACATTCTTGGTTAGAGTTGTATTCCGCATCGTTTTGGTTTAAGTGCTAACCCTAACGGATGTGTTTTGCATTGCTTATTGTAATCAAAAAAGTAAAATAATTGGTTCGGAATATTTCATCCTAAGTTTTTTGGGGTTTTGGATTATGTGCATTCTGATATGTTTGGTTAGTTTTTTAATTAGTTAGATCGAATTTTTATTGTTTATTTGGTTCTTTTCTCTTGGTTGGTTAGATTAGTTTTTTATTATGTTGTTTAATTGTGTCTTTAGTGTTATTGGTTTTTATATTTGTTTATTCCCTATTATCAAGAGATTTGATTCTTATTTTTCTGTTCTTTAGCTTTTAATCTTATTTTATTTGTCTAATTTGACCCCTTGACCTCTTGCTCTTCCCAGTCCTAACCTTTTTATACCTTCAGGTCTGCTACCTATTCTTTCACACACTCTCTCTCTCTCTCTCTCTCTCTCTCTTTATTGCTTGCAGATCATCTTGATGATGGATCATGGAGTATGATCCGAAACGTCGATGAAAAAAATTAACACAGTTTCAAT
>VDFB02183055.1:0-10034 GCA_007258455.2 Sequoia sempervirens | reverse complement strand
CATGAATGAATTCCAAACAAGCTTCATTTTTGTCTTCCCATAAGTCATCATTATCTTTCCCATAAAAACCACATGCATTTGAAAATAACTATTGAATCTAATTCTTATGAACAACAATTAAATCTATAGTAAATGAATGAATATTAATCTATAGTAAAGTGTAATGAACTATCTTGAGAACATAATGAAATTAATCTAAGAGTATGAATAATTGCAGTCACTAAAAATGATTAAACAAAGATCAACATTCCTAACTTTCCAATTGACACAAATTAAACAGAAATCAATTGAATCAAAGAACATAACACAAGGTCACCTCCTTCGGTTGAGCGGGCCCTGCTCTTCCTCTGGTGGGACCTTAAACACTAAAATTCAAATCAACTCTTTATTTGCATTCCAATTGGCCAAAATAGGCGGGTAGAACAAAAGTGTGTATTACAAACATTACAATGCTTAAGTGAAAGATTAACTAACTCTAGACTAAATCTAAGGATGGATATTTATAGGAATATCCACTTATTTGAATACAAAATTTGGCGCTGCCCGCCAAGATACAAAGCGGAAAAACTAAAATTAAATAGAATTGAAAGTGTCATAAAGAAATCTGCCACATAATTATAGTTGAACAGGAAGTTCCCAAACTGATTGAAGAAGTCAATTCATAATTGATAAATCAGGATCCAGCTAGAGCGATCAAGAGCAAGACAAATTTCAAGTTTGTTAAATAGAGAGTTTAACACGTCCACCTCATGAAGTTAGCATTTAATTAAACCAAACATAATCCTCAAAGATAGGATGCTATTATGACAACAAAGATCTCAAATTGCATAATCACTTCATCATTAATCGTCATTAAAAAGCAACACATTTAATGCAAAATATCATTTCTAATATATCCCCAAATTAGTTAAATATAATATAAAACAAGCAAACATATAAGTATATAATCGACCGTCAGTATAGTTAATTAACAGAACAATAAAGTCTTTGCAAACATAAAATGATCAATTAAAGTGTCATTTTGAGCACTCATCAAAAACAAATGGAAGAAGTGGGATGGCGGTCAATAACATAGATATACTAAGGTGGAAGTTGGGCATGCATGCAAGGTAAGAGCTAAATTTTTACACCCTAGTTGTCTAATAACAAAAACCATCCCAATTGGGTTACTCCTTTGAAAGAGGCTCATACATTAGCCCTAATTTATCACTAGGACCTTAGGCATTATAGAACTACTTGCACCAAAATCAATCATGTAATTGTGCACAAGCTTGTCACCAATGATTAGACTCAACTAAAATGGAGGAGGCTTTACCTCTTGGGCTTGCTACTCATTCTTAACTTTAGGGTTGTTTGCAAGCACAATCTTAGAATGATCTTGGTTAGAAACATCGAAATAAAACCTTAGCCAGTACATCTTGTAGCAAAATTTTTCCCGGAATGAATAATGTATCAAACATTGGAATGCTAACGGTAGCCTTCTTCATATGTTCAACAATATTAAATGAAGGAGCACTAACCTTTTGTTGTGTCTTAGAAATAGCAGCATCTTTTTCCTTTTGCAAAGGTTGTGATTTCACCTTAGGCTGATCCTTGCTAGGTGAAACTTGACCCCTTGGAAATATTTGAATCTTTTGTGAAACTGTAGGTCCAACTTGAGTTGTAGGAGCCTGAAATTTACCTTTTCCTGCATGTTGTTGATCATTTCATGCTTGTTGCCGCAAGTCAACAATCCTCTTCTTCGATCTAGTATTGCCTACAATAGGTGAATCTGGTTGGTTTTGTCCTTGCAGTTGATTTATTCCACAAAACACTCCCTCTTGCCAATTCATGAAGGAAACATTTACCTTGCTAAGTTTGTAAACCTTGCTACTCTATATTCTCATTTAAGACACTTTCTGAACCAACATATTTATTTTGAACCATTAGAGCTTGATTTCTCATACCATTCTTGCATGCAACTTGATTATGAGGTTGGTTGCATGAATAACACCAGTCACACTCTTGTTCCATATTGTTTTGTGTGGGAATGAGCTCCTTTGAAGAGCTAGTAGCATTAGGATTATAAGGTTGAAATAGTCTAGGATTGATTTTTCTCCTTTGGCCTTGAGAATCAGCTTGAAAAGGTGGTCTATTTGACTGGTTGGGCTGATATGGAGCTTGATAGGGTCTAGAATATTGGCCAACTTACCTCTTAATACTCACCAAATCATTCCCTATAGTTTTCATCATATTCCTAATCTCTTGAATTTCTTCAGAATGGGTTGGAACAACAGTTTCTCGGGCTCTAGCTTGGTATCCTATTGTTGGAACAGGTGGGAAAACAACTAAAGGGGGTAATGACACAAGAATATGTGGTTGAACTTTAGGAAAAATTGGCATAGGAGGCCTTGGGGCTATTTTACTAGCTCCTATAAGGAAATTTTCTTCTCTAATAGCTATATCATAAGCATTCACGAGAGTAAACCCACCCATAGACTGAATAATTATAGAAATTTCACTATTTAAATCCTTAAAGAAGAATACAAATGAATGTTGTGGTGAAGGCTTTACCATCATGGGAATCCTATTCCAAGTCCTTTAGAAATAGTAGTTAAAATCTTACATGTGCTCATGAGGAGCTCTCTTGATGGTACTTAACTACTCCAACAAAGACAAATGATAAGATTTTTCCTCAAACTGTTGATGCAAGCCATCACCCAACTGATCCCATGTTGCAATTGAATTTTTTGGAAGGCCTCTAAACCATTGAGAGGATTTTCCCTTCAGTAATGCAGGAAAAATCCCAAGTGCTACGTTCTCTTTGGTGACATTATGAATCAAGCACAAAGTAGCCACATCTCGAATGTGGTCAACAGGAGTGGTCTGATCTTCTTTAGTGAAATATGGCAGACTTTTAGGGCTACAACTAGATTATAATCATGTTGAGCAAGAAATAATAGGTTGCCCCCATTAAATGCTACAAAATCAAACTGTCTTGCCATTACAAGTGATTGTGCTACAAGTACAACATTTTTCTGCACTGAAATTGTCGGGTTGAGATTAGGAGGTGTGGATTTTTACCTTCTTGGTGAGTCAAAAATTCTTCTTGCTATCCTACATATATATATATATATATGTATGTATGTATGTATGTATGTATGTATGTATGTATTTATATTTATATCAACTTATAAATTCATAAAATGCATCATTCAATATTCGAATGCATATACTCATTTTATACATTCTGCATAATAACGCATGCATATATATACATATAGACGTATGTATAGATATTAATATACTTGTATGTACATTTTCATTAATGTCATTGCATACGTGTGTATATATATATATATATATCATGCCTTGAATTTTAAGCACATATATTCACAATCCAATGTATATAGTATATGCATGCATATAACCCTCTAATGGGGTTTACTAACAACTAGACTTATTAAGAATCTTCCGTACTTATCCAAAGAAGATGATAACCAAATTCATAATAGAACAACTAACTTACTTTTCAAACAAGACAAACAAAGTCATATGATCTTTTTAAAATATAAAATGCATAAAAGAGTAGAATTCAACATGCCTGAATATGAAAAGCTTCCAAAGATCAATTTGGATTCCTAACTTATCCTTCTCCATAATCAAAAAGCAATTCCCAACTATCTCTCTTCCACTCACCGAAAGCTTACTCTTAAAAACCTCTCACAAACTCTCAAACTCAGAAAAATAGAATAATAACAACTTAGAAAATAAGCATCAAGAGTACATAATGTGTCCCATTTGAGGGAGAAAGCACCTCTATTTATACACAAATGTGAGCAACTATAGGCTAGAAATAAGCTCTCAAAGATGACACTTCTCAATCAAAAAGGTTTGATTCAACAAGAAGAAGATGTGGTAGCTAAAAACACTGCACAATAAACACATGAACAACTAGATTTCACCACAAAGAATGAGTCGTTCATTCTTATGGACAACAAAAATAACATTTAGAAATGAAAGGTTAATGTTTCCATAGGTCAACTCATTTTGGCCAGCTTCTCATTTAACTATTTCTCACATTCCAATTTTCTTCATATGCTAGAATTTGCATTGCAGATTAGACTTCTATCTAGTTCGCACTATTCATGGTTTGGTGCCATACAAAACATCATGTGCCCTATTCATTTAGGTTGCTATTTGGAAAAGAACAGGTCAAAGTTCCTATATGTTGGTTATTCTTTTTGCCTTTATATTTTGACTTTGTCTTGAGACAACATTTCAAAACTTGTTTCTATTCCCACACCCCTTATCTTATGCACCACTTGTAACATGTTCAAATAGTATTTAATTCATATGAATTATCATTTAATTTATGCACCATCTCCTCTAGTTTACTACGCTTTAAGTTTTGAAGACAATCTAGCATAAATATATAACACTATATAACAAGTGTTATATATGCAACATACATGGGTTTCATATTATTGTGCCATCCTCAATATGCTATGTTATATGAATTTTGTTGCACTTTTCCTTTTATTGTTGTGTTTATTCATTATATGTATAAGTTACACTTTATATGTATTATGCGCTTTAGATAAATATTCTTACGCTAATTAAACATTACCATTATATATATATATACAATACAGTAATGTATGTATGTATGTATGTATGTATTTATGTATTTATATTTATATCAAAATTATAAATTCATAAAATGCATCATTTGATATTCAAATGCATATACTCATTTTATACATATAGACATATGCAATATATTAATATACTTGTATGTACATTTTCATTAACGTCATTGCATATGTGTATATGTGTGTGTGTGTATATATATATATCATGCCTTGAATTTTAAGCACATATATTCACAATCCAATGTATATAGTATATGCATGCATATAACCCTCTATCAGGGTTTACTAACAACTAGACTTATGAAGAATCTTTCATACTTATCCAAAGAATATGATAACCAAATTCATAATAGAACAACTAACTTACTTTTCAAACAAGACAAACAAAGTCATACAATCTTTTCAAAACATAAAATGCATAAAAGAGTAGAATTCAACATGCCTGAATATGTAAAGCTTCCAAAGATCAAACTAGATTCCTAACTTATCCTTCTCCATAATCATCAAGCAATTCCCAACTATCTCTCTTCCACTCACCAAAAGCTTACTCTTAAAAACCTCTCACAAACTCTCAAACTCGGAAAAATAGAATAATAACAACTTAGAAAATAAGCATCAAAAGTACATAATGTGTCTGGGCATTTGAGGGAGAAAGCGCCTCTATTTATACACAAATGTGAGCAACTACATGCTAGAAATAAGCTCTCAAAGATGACACTTCTCAATCAAAAATGTTTGACTCAACAAGAAGAAAATGTGGTAGCTAAAAACATTGCATAGTGAACACATGCACAACTAGATTTCACCACAAAGAATGAGTCGTTCATTCTTATGGACAACAAAAATAACATTTAGAAATGCAAGTTTAATGTTATCACAGGCCAACTCATTTTGGCCAGCTTCTCATTTGACTATTTCTCACATTCCAATTTGCTTCATATGCTAGAATTTGTATTGCAGATTAGACTTCTATTTGGTTTGCACTATTCATAATTTGGTGCCACACAAAACATCATGTGCCCTATTCCTTTGGGTTGCTATTTGGAAAATAATAGGTCAAAGTTCCTATACGTTGGTTATTCTTTTTGCCTTTATATTTTGACTTTGTCTTGAGACAACATTTCAAAACTTGGTTTTATTCCCACACCCCTTATCTTATGCCCCACTTTTAACATGTTCAAATAGTGTTTAATTCATATGCATTATCATTTAATTTATGCACCATCTCCTATTTACTACACTTCAAGTTTTGAAGACAGTCTAACATAAATATATAACACTATATAACAAGTGTTATATATGCAACATGCATCATGGGTTTCATATTATTGTGCCATCCTTAATATGTTGTGTTATATGAATGTTGTACGTTTCCTTTTATTGTTGTGTTTATTCATTATATGTATAAGTTACGCTTTATATGTATTATGCATTTTTAGATGAATATTCTGACACTATTTAAACATTACCATATTATATATACAATATATATATGTGTGTGTGTGTGTGTGTGTGTATGTATGTATATAACATAATGTTTATATATATGTATTTATATTTATATCAACTTATAAATTCATAAAATGCATCATTTGATATTCAAATGCATATACTCATTTTATACATTCCACATAATATCGCATGCATATATATACATATAAACGTATGTATATATAATAATATACTTGTATGTACATTTTCGTAACGTCATTGCATACGTGTATATATATATATATCATGCCTTGAATTTTAAGCACATATATTCACAATCCCATTGATCAATTAAATATACACATAATGAAGAACTCACATAAGACAAGAAACTCAAACACATAACCTAAATCAAAACATTCACAGAGAAGATCATAACGTCTTCTAAATCATACTCAAACAAGGCTATGGATAACTTACCATTTCCCAACTATTGACTCAACTTCACTAAACTAGAGGTGAGTGCGTGAAAGCTCAATTTAGGCTTATTAAGGGGTAACCAAACCAAGCTCCTCTCCTGAGTGATACTCCCCTTCATGTACCTGAGGGTTCAGCTTCTTCCTGCATCTAGCTTAATACATTGTATCTAGTAGTTAGCCATGTTCATATTAAATATATATTAGCATCATAAAACATTTGCATCGACAAAGCATTCACATTGCAATGCATATTCTTTTATTGCATTTCATCAATATTAAACATATTCATTCCTTTAATTTAGCATTATCATCTTAACACACATTTCAATACTTCTTTTGAACACCTAGTAAACATATTAAAGTCACAATTTGCATATATCAACATTTTCACTCATGAAGGTAAAAGTAACTTAGTAACAATGAAGCGGGGTGTAACAACAAGTGGCTCACCCTCATCTTCTTCCTCTTTCTAGGATTTTAAGGTGAACTCCTCAACACTCTAGGATCACCTGCAAGACAATAACTTTCACATGAGAGAAATGGAAAAAATATCATGCTATAATTAAAGATGCAAGATTTTCATAATGAATATACAATATATATATATGAGGCCTTGCTTATATACGTAAGGTGAAGGATATGATTAGACAAGATCATGACAAGTGTCTTAATCCTATCACATGAAACAACTAACTCATAATTACCTAGGATACAAGCATTAAATAAAAACCAACTAGATAAGATAAGTGACAACTAATGATTAACTAGAAAAATTCCTTCCTAGGAACTAAGTGGACTTAACATGTATATAGAACCTAGATAGGTAAAACACCTATTTACACCAATATCCTTCCCCTTCATCTGAACCAAACTTACATTCTCATATGCTCCCTCCATTTTGTCCATCTCTGCACTCTCCCTTGCACATGTCATCACTCTCTTGTTCCATTACTTTATTGCTCTCAACAATATATAGATTATGTTCATTTTTTCTAAGGTAAGAAATCTCTATTGTTAATATGGTAGAGAGTGACCCCACAAGGTTTGAACCTTGGTTTTTGGCACTACAAGAAATTTAAGTCCCACCATTTCACCAAAGGGTCTCCCCTTAACTTATTTTTGGTGTGTTAACACCAAGGTAAGCAATCTCCATCGTTGACATGGTAGAGAGTAAACCTGTGAAGTTTGAATCTTGGTTGTTGTCACTACATGCAGGAAGCCCCACTAGTTCACCAAAAAGGCCCCCCTTCAATTTTATTATGTTGTCTACATAAAATTTATTTTTATTTTAACTTCTTAATATATTTTTTTCGTAAATTTTTGAAAATATGTTTCAAAATATAAAGTAATTGACATCAAATTTTGCTTTTACTTGTGAATATGACCTACTACAATTTACAATCAACCATTTTATAAATTAATTATATTTATAAAAAAATACTTAAATTTAGATATATAAAAAAAATAACTTATAAAATACATAAAAATATATATATATATATTTTTATTTATGATTCTTAACTTTTTTTATTAATAAATTTTGGAAAATATGCTTTAGAATATAAAATAAGTGACATCAAATCTCATCTTTATTTATAAGCATGACCTGCAAATTTCTAATACTATCGAGATTACAAAACAGAAAATGTGGTGAAGCAGGGAAAAAAAGTTATATGTTCTGAAATGACATCCATCAAAGAATATTGGAAACAAAAAAACAAATTATGTACAGAGGCCTGTGGGATTTAAACAACTCTTTTTTCTTCTAGAACCCATCTATTTAAACAAATTAAAACTTATAATATATTGTTTAAATCGAAATATAAAATGCTCCGATCTGAAGTTTCCGGTCACCTTCATTTGGTCTGTCAAAAACAATCTATGGGCGGTAGGCTGAGAAGGATACGATCTAGAATATCAATTGATGATATGGAGACATCTGATAAAATTGAAACGATACAGAGAAGATTAACATGGCCCTGCGCAAGATGACACGCATAAATCAAGAAATGGTCCATATTCCTTCGTTGTGTTATATAAATATAATGGAAGTTGGAAAGAATTCGTGTTCCAAACCGAAGTCTAAAAATTAATGGAGGTTGTGCGAGTCTGAGTAGCCGCATTGGCTGCTTGGAAGTGGTCAATCCGATTCCTATCAAAATAAATAAATAAATATATTCCTTTAGGTAAAGAAGAAGCTTGGATTTTCTTATTAAAGTGTTTCAATGGATGAGAAGGTTTCACACAGCAAAAAGAGCTCCAGTGAGGGCGACTGGACTTTGTACAGAACACAAGTAATGCCCATCAAGAGTGTAGAGGAAATTCCCTCGTGGCTAGGGAAAACATCATTGTTCATTATTCTTCATGTTGCTTATTTCATAGTGTTAGTAAGTTGATTTTTATGTAACTTGGACAAGGTCTCCATTCCCAAGAAGAGTTATTTAATTATTTAATTATTTTCTAGAGACTTCTAGAAAGGGCTAAGTTGTCTAAATAATTATGCAATTAAATAATTGATTCCTCTAGAGACTTCTAGAATCCAGTTAGTTAGGGTTGTTAGAGTCTATTTAATCTTAGCCATTTATTGAGATTAAATCATGGCCATTGGTTTTCCAATGAGAAAAGTATAAAAGGGGATCAATGGGCATTTGGAAAAGTAGATACACTTGAGAAAGACTTGTAGTGATAGCAAGTAGATTTGCAATGAGAGCAAGTAGTCTTGCAGTGTTAGCAAGGGCGCAGTGATAGGGGATAGCAGTAGTGGAATTTCAGCAAGAGAAATTGAGGGAAGAATTTCTAGAGAAGAATATTGTCGAAACTCTGCCAGTAAGAGGCAAGCAGTTTATGTATTTCCTTAATTTGTTGAAGTTTAATAAAATTCCTCATCTGTGGTAGTGGTTTTCCCTTCGAGGTTTTTCCACGGACAATTTGTCCAAAAATATTGTGTTCATTATTTTACATGTTTTCTTCTCTATTCTTGTGAGTTTATTGGTGAAGTTGCAATTGTGTTATTTTTTGATATTTGTTGTGAATTAATTTTCTAGAGTCAAATAATCTATATTAGATAGGAGATTAATAATTAGTAACTACAATATATTTTTCACATGGTATTAGAGCAAATTTGAGGGCAGACAAGGCTCAACATAGGAAGGAAAATTTGAGAGTTTATAAAACCCAGTGCTACCTCTTCAGAATTATTTTATTATTATTATTATTTTCTTTTGAGATGGCCTCAGTAGGATTAAGAGATCAAGACAAATTGGGTGGAGCCTCAAATTTTGGTGTCTGGAAAGCTAGAATTTCTTTATTGCTGGAAGAGAATGGGATCAAGGAATATGTGACCAGTGTTGTACCTGTACCTACAGATCCAACACAGCTCTTAGCACATAAGAAGGAAGATGCCAAGGTGAGGAGGCTAATCCTTGATGGTGTCAAGGACCATATTGTTCCACATATCATGAGTTAGATACAACAAAGAAGATAGGGATGG
>VDFB02183054.1:0-20915 GCA_007258455.2 Sequoia sempervirens | reverse complement strand
CTTATAGGAGTTCAACACTTTCTTCCATATAATTCTTCAAATGGAGCCATTTTTATTGTGGAGTGATGAATTATTGTATACAAATTTTACAAGTAGAAGGTAATCCTCCCGCTTGTATTGCTAATCCATGCAGTATACCCTTAGAAGATCCTCCAATGTCTAATTCACCCTTTCCGTCTGACCATATATTTATGGGTGATATGTTGAACTTATGTTAAATTGAGTTCCTAAGGAGGTGAAAAGAGTTTTCCAAAATCTTGAAGTCATCCTCATGTCTCTATTTGAGATAATCTTCTTAGGAACACCATGCAGTCTAAATACTTCTTGTACAAATTTACAAGCTTCGACTAGGGCCCCATCTATCAAATTCCAAGGGATAAGATGGGCTAATTTTTGGAGCCTATCTACCACTACCAAAATTGGGATGTTTTTGTTCCTAGACATGGGAAGACCTCACAAAAAAATCATGTTGATAACCTAACACTTCCATTCAAGAATCTCTTGAGGGTATAATAATCCTATCAGGTGTTGATGCTCTGATTTCACCCTTTGGAATTCAAGAAATTCTACCATATACCTTGCAGCACCCCCCTTTATTCTCTTCTAGAAATATAATGGATTAACATCAACCAAAATATTTGTTACACCAAGATATATCCTAAGTTATTCTTGCCTAAACAAATAATTTGGCTACAAACTCTTGTAGTAACCTAGTAAATTATGAGTCTTGTAAATTGAAATGTAGTTTCTAAACTACTAGGCTTACTTAAAAAACATCTATTTGTGAAAAATTTAAAATTTTAATGCAGAGTACTTAAATTTCACAAAAAATAAGTAGGTCTCCTCCACTCACCCTAACCACAATAAATGATAATATTTTGTTTATATAAAGATTTTAGATATAGTAGGAGACCATGTCCCGATGTGATGCATATTTTTATAATTTTCTACAAGTAAATAATTAATTATGAATTTTTATTACAACTTTAAAAATATAAAACTCATATGTTTGACCACCTTAACTTTGGTCAAACTTCATGAAATTGATTTTTTCCTCATAGTACATGCAAAGCATGTGAATGATGCATGTTTCAGATTCAAAATGTGATAATGCTTGAAAGATATAGATGTTTTCAATCATCCTATCAACTCAAGACTCTTTAGTCAATTCAAAACTTAAAATGAATAATAATTATTTGTTAAATTCAAAGTAAAGCATAATTTATATTGGTGGAAAGTTGAGAATCTACTTAAAAAACCCTTTTCATTTCATCAATTTTGGGTAAAAAAAGTTGTCAGCCACATACCCTACACATACCCATCATATCGCCACTTTTTGGCCCACCATGATCCTGTACATACCGTGTAGTACATGAACCTCTTTCCATACTATGTTCCTTTCCTCTCTTGAGCTTGAAATGTACATTCTTTCCCTAAACCTCAACAACCCATCTGACTCAAAGTGAAATCCATCATACCTTGGATCTCAGGGGTTGTCCATTAGGGCTTGCTTAACCTATTCATAATATTTGTACCCACTAGACTATTGCAATACTTGGTTTCTAAAATTAGTTTACACCAAAATCATTGAGGAGATATGTCTCCTTATACTTAGGGCATCCATAACTTGGTTTTCCTTTCCCTTGATGTAGTTGATCTCAAAGTCATAGTCTGATATCAATTCTAGCCATCTTCTCCCTTGAGCATTTAAGTGAGTTTTATTAAAAAAGTATCTAAGACACTGGTGGTCAGACCTCAACTCAAAAGGTTTCCCCAATAAATAATGACACCACATATGTAGCACATGGACACTCATGACAAGCTCAAGGTCATGCAGTGCATAATTATGTTCATAGTTTTTCAAAATTTAAGACTCATAAGCTATCACCTAATCTTCCTACATTAGTACACCACCTAATCCCTCTCGTGACACATTAGTGATGAATAAAAATTCCCCCTCTAGATCTAGCACTTTTAAGATTAGTGCAAAAGTCAATTTCTCTTTTAATAGGTCAAATGCCTCTTGACATTTCCTTGACCATTCAAACTGCTTACATTTTCTCTGAAGGGAGGTAATGGGACATATAATTCTCAAGAATTTGGCTACAAAATTCTTGTAGTAACCTACTAGGTCCATTAAACTATGAAATTTTTGCATGTTCTTTAATGCTGGCCATTCCAAGTCAACCTTTATCTTTGTAGGATCCACTACAATTCCTTTTGCTAAGATTATATGCCCTAGATACTACACTTGCTTTTGGGAGAATGGGCACTTTGATATAACTTGTGCTTCCTTAATTGTTGAAGGACAAACTGTAAATGTTGATAATTTTTTTCCTCATTTTTTGCAATATATCGGTATGCCATCAAGGACAATGAGCACAAATTTGTCTAGACAATATTTGAACACAATATTTATCAAGTTCATTATGCAATAGGTGAATTTGTTAGTCCAAAGAGTAAGACTATGAAATTGTAATTCCTATACCTAGTATGAAAAACTATTTTTTAGATGTCCTCATCCTTGAGCCTTAGTTGGTGGTACCATGATCACAAATTGATCTTGGAGAAAATAGTTGCCCCTTGCATTTGATAAAAAAATTCATCTATGTGTGGAAATGGGTACTTTTTCTTGATCATGGATTTATTGACCATACGATAATCAATGCATAATCACCAGTGCTCCTCATGGTGAGACACTAGGTCTTATCAACCACTTTTCTAACAATTCCTACAATTGCACCTTCAACTCCATCAATTTTGTGGTAGACATCTGATAAGGAGCTTTAGATATTGGCTTCAACCTCACTATGATATTGATCAATGGAGAAATTGAAATCTCTCTTTAGGGGAAACCTAGACAATTCATCTTGGAATACATCCTCAAAATTTTGAGTGAATGGATATTTGTCCAAATTTGAACCTTTCTTACCCATATATTCCCCATCTCCTTCTTCCTAAGGTTTTTGAGATTCATAGAATATAAAATCATCTTGAAAGATGAACTCTTTATATCTCTGAGTTCTTCTATCTCCTCCATTTCCTCCATTTTATCTATAAAGAGTTGGAATCCTCTTTGCTTAGCCCTTTTCAATTGCATGGAAGATATCTACATCAGCTTGACCACTCTGAAAGTTCCTTGTAGGAATACTTTATTTATTGGGTCATATAAGCAATCTACTATTTTGGTAAAGCAATCCACCTTTTCCCTATTCCTCCACAACCAATTGATTCCAAGTATGACATAGTAGGAACCTAAGGGGGCCACATAAATATTGACTTCTATTAAAAACTCAATAATTCTACCCTAGCGTCAAATAGACACTGCTCTACTTGAGCTCTTGACTAAATGGCATACTCTACTAACCAAGAATTCTTCATGAAACCAACCTTTCTAGTTTTTTACTTAACACTTTAGGAGATACAAAACACTTTGTTTCTCTAGTATCAATCAAAATTGAAATAGATACTCCAAATAAAATACCTATAGTTTCTATTAGCGTAATCTGATGTTTCACCTGCTATTTGTCCAATACCACATGTATTCTCTATTGAAACATAGCTTGTTGTGTTGGTAGAGAACTCTCTCGAGGTTTATGTATTGATGCCTTGTTGGGACACTATTTTACGTAGATATTGGTGCCACACAAAAAGCACCCTCCTAGTGGTCCCCACCTTTTAGTAGGCCTTCCTGCATTTTCACATTCTTCTTCCCATTATTGCTATTAATTCCTCCATTTTTCTTGTCTCTTCAGTCCTCATTCTGATTCCCATCATTACCCCTATCACCTTTACTATGAGATTCCTTCTTATCACCTCTTCTTTTGAAAGGTTGTGAGGATTGAGTTTAGTTGTACTTTTTTTTATTCCTTTCTCTATAGGCCGACATAGACTTGAGCCTCTGCTCTTGTTTTATAGCCTTTTTGTACACTTGGTCCATTATGGTCAAACCATGAACATCTACTTCAATGCTAATTTAGGCATTCAAACCCATTATAAACTTTCAAATTTGAAACTACTCATCCTTCTGATATTGTGGGACATATTTGAGGAGGTAGGTGATTTTTTCCTAATATTCATTAACAAATGAATCACCTTGTTTTAAATTTTGGAAATCCATAACTTTTGATCAAAATGTAGTTGAGGTAGGCACCTTTGTTTGAATATGGCCACAAATTCCTCCCAAGTTAACTTTAGAGAGCTCAAACCTAGCTCCACATTTTTATGAACATCCACCATGTGGATGTGTCTCCTGCTAGTTGGTATGCCACATAGACGACTTTGGTTACCTTAATATAGTTGCATTTTTCAAAATACTTTTCATCCCTGTTAACCAAGCCTAACCAAGCCTTAATAACATGTGTAATAACCATATCCTTCATACAAAAATAATTACAAAGAATTATTTACCAAATAGTTAATAACTAACATCATAGGTAAAATGAGATATTAATTTTTTCTTACAAATTGAACTATGGATCTGCATAATTGATTTCACAAGAATGCAACAAATCATCTAATCATTCTTTTCAACTGAAGAGAGTATACATATTTTAATTTTTGCATTTCAAATTCATTGATTTAATTTAAATAAGATGAAACAATAGCATAGAGAAACAAAGTCATAGATCTCATATTTGGATACTTCTTCTAGGACTCGTCATGTCATCTAAAAGAGGGATAGCACCATCTAGGTGCTTTACCTCCAACCATAGATCAATGGTCCCCTACACACCTTCCTAACTAGAAGTGGACCTACCCTTCAATGAAGGGTTTAGTCAACAACCATCTTAGTTTTGTCATCTAAGCTCTAGTGTTGTTCCCTACTTAACTAATATTGTCATACAACTATGGATGCCTTCCAATTATGTACGAAAATTTTGATTAGCTAAGCAATCTGGGTCATAGTGAATAGACAAGTGCATGTAGAAACAACTACAATCACTTTGGCCAAAGTATTTGTATTCTAAATACAAGTGCTTCTAAAGTGTGAAGTTGTTTGATCACCCAACCCACTCGAATTAGAATAACTTTTTTGACCTAGGGTTAACTTGAACTGACTGTTCAACCCATTGAATAATGACATAGAACCATTACACGACACACCCTGACTTTCTAGTCATAACTCTACTGTGTTGGTAAAGTGTTAAACTTCCCTCAAACCTTTGTGTTACTTGACATAACTATCGGGTCTTGGCAACTGCCACTAGTTCAAGATATAAAATTATAAGAGAGTTTTACTCTCATGGTTAGTCTTCTTGGCATTCTCTTGCTAACACTAGTATTTAACCGATCCCAATTGATCACAAAGTAAAATAGAAACTTCTAACACATAATTTCTCCTTTTGGGTGGTTTTCAATAAATTACAAAACCCTTGAAGGATTACCCATTCAAGACAAGGTTGAGCATCTTTCCCAAAAGACCCAAACAATTCACATTTCATCCAATAGAGGAAAGTAGTAAGTCTAACTCTTGAACCAATAATAAAAATATTCTTAGCATTATCTACTTCCTAACTAGCTTAATGCTCCTTACCATTTCTTACTTTCAGCTTTTCAAGCATAGTTCTATAAGCTTTACTATATAGTGGTTCAAACTTTTAGGTATAACAAAAGAATCAAGAAAATACTTAATATCTTCAAATAATATTGAATCTTAACTAAATCAATGTGGTTGATTAAAGAAGCATCAAAAGACTTGCATGAAAAGAATATAGCCATGGCTGCAACGCATCTGGTGCTATTATCTGCATGGGACCTTTCATAGGGAATAAACATGAATGCATTATAACTGGATTTGATAAAACACACACTCTTCCATAAAATGTAGACATCATAGCTGGTTTTAGGTAAACCATTTGAAATCTTAAAACAAAATAGAAAAGAGTATAACAAACTAAAGAAAAGTACATGCTTGTACTCAAAGTTGGCACGATAAAGCGAACTGCTCTTGCTCCTTTACTATCGGTTACTGAACTGGTTCCCTCTACTGGAACGTTACCGATTTCCTCTAATCGCTAGTTTTTACATAAAGTAGGTGAACTATACACCTTATTCCTCATGGATTGAGACTATCTGCTTCAGTCGACTACCAATGCTCTCTTTAAATATGAAGTTCTCTACTCAGATTAATTTGTTCGATCTTTTGCCAACCCCTTTACCTTGCAAACTTAGCATATTTATCTTCTCAAAATATGGCGAATTGAATTAGTTACCCCCACAACCACTCTTGGCCAGGTAGTTACCAAATAGTTCAGCAAATTTTTCAGCAAATCCTCTCTAAGATTCACGTGATGGTTACAACCAGGTCTGGAATTGGTCTATTTGACCGCTTTTTGCATTTTGGTATATTACAACCTAAAAAATTATTAGACCCTATCATTTGACTTGCTATATTTTTATATACCGTAAATATGACACTTCAAATTATTATTAAACTGTAAAAATTTATTGTAGGCATATATATATATGTTTATGATAAAAATATAAATTAGTTTATAATTGGAAATTGGAATAATTCTTTCTAATTTCACTTTATATTAATATATATGATTTATTATAAATATATTTATTAATTCAAAATCTTTTCAAAATAGAATATAATTGATTTTTAACTTTTTGAATATTTTAACAAGATTTATTTTCTACATAATTTAGAAACTTCTTGTTACAATTAACAATAAATTTAAGATTTAAGATTTATTTCTAATTATCAATATTTTCTAATTTTACAGTTTTTTAATATATATATAGGATATTCTTATGAATAACAACATAGCACAAATTTTCATTGTATTTTCAAAGCATTTATTTTTCAACAAGATTTATTTTATAGCATTTTGTGTACAATGATTCTTAGCTTTGATTTTCTTCAATAGAGCATTTGGTTTTATTGGTGAGATGTTGAAATTTTGTTTGCCTTTTACAAATAATTTATGTTTTTAGATAAATGAATTTAAGATTAAACTATAAAAAAAATTGAACAATAGCAGCTAATTTCACTTTATAGCATTGTTTTTTCAACAACATTTATTTTACAGATTCAGCTTTGATTTTTTTCAAGGAGTAGTTGTGTTTTATTGGTGAACATTTTGAAATTTTAGATAATGAGTTGAATAAGGATTAAACTATTTTTAATTTTATATAATTATTTCTTGCTAGATTTGATTTGAAATTGATATTTAAATGTGTTTTTAGATAGACCAATTCAAACACTATTTTTAATTTTATATAATTATTTCTTGGTAGATTTGATTTGAAATTGATATTTAAATGTGTTTTTAGATACACATATGAAATCAATAAATTAATTTATACTCAAAATAATAATACAATTTTACAAATTAGAGAATAAATATATGGAAAAAACAATCATATTGTGCAATATAATTATTCTTAATCTAATACTCTATGCATTGTCAAAATGTAAATTACATATATATAATTATTTAATTATCAATAAAATTTATTATATGCAATTGGGTTTACTAATTGAGTGCATGCATAGTTTCTAAAATTTGTAAATTTTTTAACATAATTATTTTATAAAATAATATTTCATAGATTACTAATATATTGGTTTTTTTAGGTACTTCAAATTTTTTTTTTGACAGTTAAATTTTTTCATAAAACGTAAAATGACAGGTATTTAAATGAACAAACCGTCACAAAATTTTCGTGACAGGGAAGGGTGGCCGTCAAATTCGAGGCCTGGTTACAACACGGATCGGTTTTAAGAAACCAGTTACCTCACTACCTATCCGCGGCTCCCACTACAAGAAAACGGTTCCAAGAATTAGTTTTTGAGATCCCCCGCACAATATTCATAACTTCCCAATAGTACTATCAATCCCACTATGCAAGATTGGTTAGAGAAATCAGTTATCAAAACGGTTTACATTTCCAGCTTCACGCCATGATAACCACGGTTCAACTGTGGTGGATTTAAATTACAAAAAGTTAATGCTAACGCCACTTATGTGGCATAAAGTTCACGACCATACAATGCTTTCAAGGGTATTTAAAATAATAGGACTTAACCTCCTATATATCATTATGCAATGGCCTTTCAAAGCAATAGTTATACCGCTATAAAAATACAATCATACTCCACTTCAAAGAGTTGAGCCAAACAAAACACGTACTCCTCTCTAAAAGAAAGGTCGATTGAAAACAAAAGTCCACGATTGTGTTAGCCAATTCAATTATCATAATATATATAAATAATAACATTCAAACATTATAATATCATGTGCATTACGTCGTTGTACTAACGTATTCACCACATCATTACAAACTCAATGATGATAAAAATGATCAACATCCCTTTGCAATGTAATATTGATGATCATCAAGTAATAGAGTTTATATTACAATGCTTAATACATATATGAATATACATATGCATGTGTCATTTTCTATCGCAATAAACCTATTCATTCATGCATTTATCTATACGTATGTGAACGTATATGTACATATGTCGACACGTATCTTCACCTACATATGTACATATGCATCGATATACACATATATATGTATATGTATAATATGCTTACCATTCTCACACATATATATATTTATTCATATATATTCATATACATATTCATTTATATATTAAAAAAGCAAGAGAGTTATTGAAACCCAAAATAGCCACACCAAATGCAACGGAAGAACATGACTCAACTGCCTTAGGTTGACTTACCTCTAAGCACACTAATGACATCCCTGGACTCTTTAAGGTTTACAGAATCAATACTTGATTGACGCTAAGCCCAGATGACATTGCTAAAGGAATCATAACTTTACCAAATCTCCCAGGCGATACTCCCCCTCTCTTTCCTTGGAGTTGATCGTTCATAAAATTTCACTCAAGAAAATGAATAGGTAGTTAGCCTGGAAACCATTACATCTTGTTCATATCATTGCATTTTCAATTACATTTTCTTTAAAGAAAATAAGAATCAATTCATAGTATTTCATCACATTCATAGTATCAATTAACCATTACCATTCCATTTAGATACATAGCATATCATTGTATAATTCCATCATTATAAAACTTTTAAGATCTCATGATTTGCAACAATAATTACCACAAAGTGAAAAGTAGTTTTAGAAATCTAGGGTGGGATGTAACATTATTTTTGGATTTTAAGATTATTTTTTTAGATAGGTGAATAAGTGTGGTAAGTGGTGCCCTTCCTCTTCTATTTTCTTCCAAACTAATATAGATGAATCTTCTCAAGGTAACTTGAGTGTTTCCACAATTAGAAAAATTGGTTGTGCTAGTGATCATGAAGTTCCTTTTATTTTTCCTTATAGGTGATGCTTCTAGTTTAATCTAATGGAATCCTAGACTAGTTTTGTGGATCTTGAGAAGGCTTGTGAGTTGGGTTGGAGAAATATATATTTTTAATCTGATTCATTGATTTTGGTTTCCATTCTAAAGAAGAAGGTCTCTCAAGCATCCTCCTAGAGGATTGGTTCTTTAATCAACTAGATTCTTTATCTTTCTTTGAATTTTAAAATTATTTCCTTTTCTCATATTCCTTGGGAATGGAATGGTGCAACACATTACCTTTTTAAGTAGGCTTAGCAAAAAAAATGCCATTCATATATTTTTGAGTTAAGATCACTACCTTCTAATAAACCCTTTTAGATTTTTCAGCTTCTTCAAAATGATGATATTTCATAAGAATAAGAGATTTTACTCTTTCAATGATCATGGTGATTTCAAATTTTTAGGTTTTTATATGTTTCAATGTAGAGTCAAATCTTCTTTGAATTTCCCTCTTCTTTGTTTAATAATGTTTCTTGCCTTTTGAAAATCTCAAAACTCTAAAATATTATCTAACACTATTTATTGAATATATTTTTCACCCTTTTTAAATAAAAAACAAAAAATAATAGTAATACTCAATTTTATTTACTAATTAATAACTAATTTTACAAAAGTATACAATATCTTATAGCACAATAAAGTTGCAATGGTTTTTGAAAGAGGAAAAAATGGGTTTTATAGGGACCTGAAACCATAAAGTTTACAAATGAAAGATAGGATAGTCAAAGACACCATAAGCATAAAGGTTAAAAAAACAACAACAATACAAATCCATAGCCACCAAAAAAGCCAGCAAAAGCCACAAAACCAAAAAACTAGACAAAACACTAGCAACAACTAAATTTGGGCCTTTAATATTTTCGTAGTCTCTGCTTCCAAATTGTTCATATCCGAAACCCCCTCTTTAAAATTTGAACCATCTAGGTAGTAGGAGGCACTTTCCTTTTAAGGTTGGTATGGGTCCTTTTTGATATTCCTTGGTCCTCGTTCTTGCTTTTATCCTTGTCCTCTTCTAGGTCAACAACCAACGAACCCTATTGCAACTTTTCCAACTTTTCAAACATTGCTTTGATGATGATGGCATTGTGCGTAGCCATTTTATGGTTTTTTTCCACAACAGTTTTCATGTTATTTTTAATTTTGATAATCTCAGCTTCTAGAGTCTTATACTTTTCCTCACTGTCACCTTCTCTCGTTCCAGTATTGTTCTTTTTCCATTTTCCTTCTTCATTGCTCAGAGTGGCCAACTTCAGTTTTAGTTCCTCCGACTTGCTATTTAGAACCCTATTTCTTTGATTAAGATCATTAATTTCTTGATAGACCCATTTCAAAACCCTAAAAATGTCACCAATGCCATTTCTAGCAGAGGCAAGAATATCAATAGACTGAACCTGTTCTAAAATAAAGTTATCATCATCCGGGTTGGAGGAGCTAGGAAATCTAGTACCATCAACTCTAAAAGAGGCAGGAGGGGAGGGTACAAATTTTTTGCTAACTTCAGGGTTCTTAGCTTAATTATTCAGAGAGTCCGCAGAGTAGGAAACCAATTTATTGGCAAGGGAGCCCTTGAGAGCGGGATTCTTTAAAGGGATTGGGTAGTCGGGGTAGGCCTTAGGGTTAACTTTAGCAAGATGGGGTTTTCTAAGTTGGGTTTTCTTACCAGACAACTCAGAGGATGGGTGGACTTCAACAATTCTCTCCTAGTAAGGTTGATTCTCTGAACCCCCACTATCTATGTCATAGTCCTTAGACGTTGTGGAGGCAATAGGTTTGGATAAAGCCGACAGGCTTTGATAGTGTTCATATATTAGCCTAATAAGACCAGGATGAAGAATAGGGTATCTCCTGGGATTTTTCTTGTGGTCCTCAACACTATTACTCAACAAATAGAACAAATAATGAGGTAGAGAAATCCGTACCTTATGGTGGAAGTGGTTAAGAATGGAAAAACGATGACCATAGACTCTAGTGAATCTCCTGTCCAGGGTAATATACTCCATTATAACATGAAGCACCTTTCTACACATAGCCTTGATGGTGTCAATTTCGAAATAGATGTTGAAAATTTTGACCAGTTTCATTTTCTCCTTTTCTTTCATAGGGAATTTGATTATCGCCTCGTTAGAAAACCTTCTGTCATGATAAAACTTCACAACCTCAGTGGACATTCCAATCACCTCCCCTATAATTTTCTCATCCAGTTTCACTTTTCTCCCAAAGAGGGTTATTTCACCATTGTTCCAGTTCTTCTCAAAATAGTTTGTGGCCTATCATATCATTCTAGCAAGCTGATCCACAAGGTTGGATAGGAGATTCCAACAATGTTTTGAGGGATATACAATTGGTCATATATTTACTTCTTTAAAAAGTTGCAATAGTTACCATCTTTAAAAAATATATATCTTGAAAAAAACTTGATATAAAAATAGATATAGTAAATGAAATAAAAAACTAACTAAATAAAGACTTACAAATTTTAGAAAAGCTAATAAATGAGTATGGATCAGCAATTCCTTCATTATTTAAAACTCATAATACTTGGCATTTCCTGAATAAATATAAATGAAATCTCAATCTTGAGATGATGTGACCAAGCATATGTATGGTTTATCAGGGAAGCATTATTTTCAATCAACCATAGAAGGAAGATACATGTACCTTTGTCACTTTCAAACTTGTTTCAGTTTCTCTTCCTATTCTAGTTGCAACATGATAAACTAGATAAAAACAGAGAAAATTTTGCATAGAGAAAAAAAAGACACAAAATATATTATATTTGAACATAGAGAAAAAATAGAGTATTTATTTACTATGTAGCAGCATACAACTATTTTCTTACATTGCAAATTGGATGGGAGGAAGTTAAATTTATAGATCTCCTAGAGATCTCTAGAAGACTAGAGAAACATGTCGTACCTGGAGAACAATGGAGAAAGATATAGACACTAGAAGTTTCTAGAGAAGCCTAGAGATATTGGTTATTATTGTTACCTGGTCACCTACTTCATTGTTGTTCCAAATAGACATTACTTCCAACACCTCCCCATAATGTTTATTTGGAGAGAATAGGAATTTCCTTGAGCTGTAACAAACCTCTAAGTTTTACAAATTTTACAATAGACAATTATTTTGTAAATATATCATCGATTTGATCTTCTATTCCATAGAATTGTAGCTCTATTACTTGACTTTCAATCAAGTCACAAACAAAATGATGATGTAGTTCTATATGTTTAGATCTAGCATGATATACAAGATTTGTTGCTAGCTTAATAGTACTTTGATTATCACAAAATATGATAGTAGGAGATTCTTGTGGATGGTATGTCTTGAAGTAATCTTCTAAGTCACAATGCTTCTTGAGATGCCTTTGATGAACCAATATATTTAGCCTTTGTGGATGATAGTGACATTGTTGATTGCTTCTTACTGCTCCAAGAAATTGGTCTCGATCCAAGATGAAAGATTTATCTTGAGGTTGATTTTCTATCATCAATATCACCTACACAAGTAGAATCTATACACCCAACTAGAGTAGGCTCTCCTCCATATTTGTATTCAAGGCCAAGCTAATAAGTACCTTTAATGTATTTTAATATTCTTTTGGCTGCTTTCCAATGTTCAATGTGAGGATCTTCCATGCACCTAGATACAATACCAACTGAATATGCAATATCTGGTCTAGCTATAGTAAGATACAAAAGACTCCCAACTAATTGTCTATACAATTTTCCATCCACCTTCTTTTGAGTAAGTTAGCACTCAATTTTAATCCTACTTCACATGGTGTATTAGATGGTTTACAATCACTTATATTAAATCTTTTCAATACATCAAGAGCATATTTAGTTTGAGAAAGCATGATCCTTCCTTCTTCTTGCCATACTTGCATGCCCAAAAAATCGTGCATTAATCCTAGATTAGTTATTTCAAAATATTGTTTAAGTTGTTCCTTGGTACTTTCAATACACTTTGTGTGATCTCCTGCAATGATCAAATCATCTACATATCTAAGCACGTGCTCATAAGTTGTTCTAATGAAGGGGACCCTCTAGGATGATACGATCAAAGGGACTTAAAAGCTTCCAATTCATGAGATGTAAAGGATGTAAAGGCCAAAAAGGATCTTTACTTAACCTTATAAAATAAGAAACTCAAACCTAGGCAAGGGGGACCAATTACCCTACAACTGTGAATGACGTAAGACATTTTTAATGCGACTGACAATGTGCAACAAGAAGTCAACAACAAAATAGAACCCTTCAACAGTGATGGCAAGTAGAACCCTAAGCCATCATATATCAGCCCAACATTCAAATGTAACAAAGATTTGAGATAGAACATAAAAAAATTTGTAGGTTCCATCAGTGGCTCTAGTTGGGGAAGTCTATTCCTTAGTGAATAGAGCAAGAATCCAAAATCTCAAGTGAAGCAGACCAAGAACAGAAAAAAAAAAACCAATGACAAAGCAAGACAACCGAAACCAAACAACATATGTACAATATTTACATAAATTACAGGGCTAGACTAGTCTTAAAACTAGTTTTTTCCTCTGTCGAAAACCTTATTTTCCACTGTTTGCATCGTGCCCAAGCTAAAAACATTATCATGAAGAATCCACCAGTTGATCATGTTGCAACTACTGTGTTCAACAATTCTAGACATGTGCCTGATCCGACAGTTATCTCTCTCATTTATGTCCCTTTGTGTGTTGTAATCAGGTGTTAACTAGAATATATGATTAGTATAGCACTCCACTTGACTCAACTTATCATTATATTTCATCAAATGCTCAGTTAATTGGTTTGGGAAAGTGAAAAAATTATATTCTATTTGACTGATATCAAATTCATTAAGATCAACAACATACCCATCTTGTGCAGTAAACAAAAAAGACTGATATATAGGATCCTTTTCAAGTTGGTGTTCACATGCCTCAAAACAATATAAATCAAAACTGCCCAATGCTTCATTTTCTTGAAAAATCAATTTCTCATAATCTAGGGCACTTTCATTTTTACTTAAAGAAAAATCCTTCTTATAAAAAGCATCATTTATGTCATTCCAGATATCAGAAATGATTTTTGTTTCATGACCAATATCATAATTAGATTCTTCCCAATCATTGTCCTTCAACATTTTTTTTTTCAAAAGATGGATGAACTAACTCAGAAATGATATGATCAAAAGTAGGGTTTTGAACTATGTTTTCAAATAATATGTCTACTGATTCATAATGGTAATTTGAACATAGCTTATGTTCTTCGGAGTAGACCTTTTCATTTCTTTCTTTAGTAGAACTTTGGTCAAAACAACCATGTCTATCTTTGTATCAAGATCTACATATCCTACTCCTGCTTCATGTAAACATTTAGAAACCCAACCTTGCTGACTGTCAGTACCTATCCCACCATTAAAATTAGGTTCTAGAGTCTGAATATAAGCACTCTTGTCTTCAGATTTAACACCAATCAGATCATTAGGATGTTCTGATTTTGAAATAGTTAGAGTACTCTACAAGAGTCTATCATAAACGATATGTTTATCTACTGGTAGAGGTAGAATTTCATTAGTATTGGAACAGTCAAATTCATTGAGCAATAAAGGTGCTTTCAAGTTTTCCTCATACAAAGATTTGTATTCCTTATGAGAATAATTAGCATTTTTACCTCCATTACCTTGGTTATCAGCCTTTAATAACACACCAACAGAATCTGCAAATATGAAAATATCATCATTTGTACTATTATGCATACATTTACCTTCAGACACATCCCTATTCATCATTTGAATGAACTCTTGATCATTGTTACTAAGGTTAGCATTCTTCCCATTTCGAAACCTCACTATTTGTTCATAGTCATATTTTGCTTCCTCAACAATTCTGATCCAATCAATTATTTGATCAAAATCTTGAGGCTTTAATTCCTTAGGCAAGGTACTAAACCTTGGCTCATAGACGTCACAAAATAAGTCAATGCAAACTAAATCCTTAGGTCTCAACCTTTTAGGGATTTCTAACAAAGAATCTAGAAACCTTGCTAGTAATTCGTATGGTGATTCCTCTCTACTCCTCTTCATACTAGACAATCTTTGAATTATCAATTCCTAGTCATTATTATCTGAACACTACTGAAAAATGTCTTGACTTTTCTCAAGATCAATATTTTGTGAGAATGAAGAAATGAGACACCAATATTACCATTACATTGAACATCCTTTTCTTTCCTATTTATTTCATCTTTATAATGTGTATCAGGAGAACAAACACTTGTGGCCATATATCCTTTCATCATTGAGTATTTAATAGTATTTTATGTCATAGCAATATAATATGCTTGTTACAATGTTGTAGGCTCTTTATCCCTTATCAAATAACTCATTTTATTTTCAAAAGCACCTAGATATATAATTAAACACTCTACATCACTAGGTTTCAAATAATCAGGAATACCATTTACTACTTTCATGAATCTAAGATTAAAAGAAGGAACTAACTCAAGTCTTCATCTTGTTTGATTTCCCTAAATCTCCTTCTAATCTCATTGGGACTAATCCTTTCCCCAAATTTTTCTATAAATGTTATCATAAAATCATCCCATGAAACTATAGAACATTTTGGTAGATATGAGTACCAGTCTCGGGCATCCTCTTTTAATGACCGAACAAACAACTTCATGACAACAACCTCATGATTTATTTCAAAATCACCCATCACATATATGAATGCATTTAAGTGCTTGGAAGCTGAATCAAAATTTTTCCTTGTAAATATTGGTAATTGTTTCCTAATATCATAAGGAATCTTGTTAGGAAAACCTTTGATACCTCCAAAGCTCAAAGACTTATATCTCTCAATAGAGAACTTCCTTTGAGGGTATTCTAGGGATTGCATGACTGGCATATTTGTATTTGATAATTTACCAAAGAATATAGGGGAACTGTATATCTCTATTGTATCTTTATTCATTCTTCAAATGTTAACCCTATAGTAAATGCCCAACTCAAATGTATTTTATGCCTTAACACCTTTAAAATGAACATTATAGAAATAAGAATACTTCTTCCATTCCATTTAGAAACTATAGATTTCAACTCAGATGTATGCAAAATAACTGTCACTATTCCATTCCTTAGTGCTTTAACTCACTTAATTAGGAATAAATTATTTCTTCCACATTTCTAAAATGGCTTTCATACACAATTATTTCTTCTTTTAAGTCAAAACAAGGGGAAAATACCTAGACATATTGGCAGATATCACACTTTATCAGGCTCTTTTCATAGAGTCACCACCTCCTTTGTAGAGGATCAAAGTTCAACCATATGAAGTCGCTTCCACTAGTTGATTTTACTTTAAGATTGCTTGTCCTTGAATATTTTCACCAGTACAAAGTTCTTCAGAGTCGCCAGTATCTTTCAATGAGAACTTGGTATTAAGAACCTCTATGACTCTATCAAGGCAAACTAATGTACTACAAATATTTTCCTAAGTAACTCCCCATTAGAGTCGTCATTATTGTTGGTTATTTTTTAAGAACCAAAATTAATCTCAATCCTTACCTATGAATTTTCCAAAACTCAATTATCAGCAAGGTTGAGGATTGGCCAACACTTAAGTGAAGCATTTAGAACCTCACTTCTTCTCTTCAAGCTCTATGAGACCTAGGAGGGTAATCCTACACATTCTCATAGTATCTCAACTTGAACAAGAGCATTTTCTCACACATATGTATTCCTCAAGAAACCAACATCATTTAAGGCTTGGCATACCTCTTATGAAATTGTTATTTGTTTCAGGGAATATGCTAATATTGAAGGTTGTTGCAGTGTAATTTTAAAGTATGTTATGAATTAATTTCCATTTTAAATCTTCAGCCAGATTCATTACTAGTTTATTCAACCACAAGATAAACTAATAGAAAAAACAATTCCCTATCTGAGGGAACAATGGAGTCATACTTTGTAACTAGTTAGTAATACAATTATAATTGAACATCAGTAATCAATGGACTATCAGCATGCTACCTTGCAACATCCAACTCTCTATGTTTTAAAATATTGCTTCCTTATCAAATCCTATATCCTTTCCCACAAACTAAAGGTCTCATTTTAGTATTAAATCAACTCATTTAATTGAAGCACAAACAAACCCATTCATTCAGTGCAAATGACAGAAGACAAATGAAATTATAATTAAAAATTTCATTCATAATTTGGAAGAAAATACATAGGAGAGCAATATTTTAGAACTAATATTCTCTTTCATTGTTGATATTGCTTTGTAAGACTATATTTAAGATCATCATATAGTATAACTTTTTCCTTAGAATGGCTTTTGATATATTCACTTAATTTATCTATTTACATTTTATTTGCTCCTTAAGAATAGCTTTCACCTAGACCCTTTTTGGACTCAAAATTTTCTAAACTCTGTAACTTCAACCATGAAATACCCTTTATAAATAGGGGAGCAACAAGCATTCAGCTAAGTTATAATTTTAGTTCATTTCAACAACCTAATTTCAACCGATTCTTTGAAAATCTCCCCAAGAAGTTTTGTGCAATCGCTTGAGCATAGGGGAGGAGAAAAGACAAAGCACATGTGTAGGATACCACTAGTCATTGTTGCTACATCCATGTTGAACAAAAATATTTTGTATCATATTAGTTGGAGGACCTCCACATCAATATGGAAGAGTAAAAGACCAAAACCACAGACATATTGAAAGAAATACCTCTAATGCAAAGACCATGGTGTCATCAAAAACAAAAACAAGGAGGAGACCCTATTTTGAGTCGTTAGCATCAGAGAATGCTCAACCACTCCTTGTTTGTGATGCAATTAGAGGAACCATTACCACATCATCATCAAAGCTCCCATATGGCACTAGAGAGAGAAGATATTGGCCATATCCCAAGTCAGTGCCACCTTCAGCATCCAAAGGACTATCATAGAGCACACTGGTAGAATTATGTTTTCCTAGGCAACCCTATGACTCTTATCTTTTTTCCTGGACTTCTTCTCTAGCTGAGCCAGCTCCTTGCATTTAAACTTGACCAATTCTTTTGGAATGGTCCTATTTCTCAAGTTGTAGGTAATCTAGATAATTATTTTCTTCTTATGACCTTGAGCCCTCCTCTTACTCTTTGGAACCTTAGGGGATGCTTGGTTTCCTTGCTTAGTTACAGACATATCCTCACAACACTCGAACACATTAAGCCGACTAAACCTTCTAACGGGCTGAATTGGCACACTAATCTTTCCCATCTCTAGAATGAACAAAAGTTGAAAATTTAAAAGACCTTGAATCAAAGTTGCAGAGACACAAACCTACAAACCTAGACAATTGCAACCAGTCCCAGAAAAGGAAATCCTAAATAGACTAGAGCATGAACAATAGAGAGCCCAATTGAAAACTAACTCACCCAAGACAAGAACATTTACTATTCAACTCAGGGAGAATTAACACCCTCACACTTCTTCCCTAACCCACACCTCACATTCACTGGAGATTGAAAGACGGTGAAGAAAAACAACAAACCATTTGCATTAAATAGAAAATTTAGAGCATGCAAAAATTAATGATTCAAGAACTCCTCATGCAAGCAAGTTGATAACTTAGTAGCTTGGCTTTGAATCTAGGTCGTCGATCTTAAAGCATTTAAAAATTCATCTATGGTGATCATAAGCATCATTTTTTGGCCATTAGCAACTTGTTCCTAGAAAACAGTGATGCCACCTCAAATGTTGCCACATCCTCCCTTAATCCTGATTAATCATACATGATCTAATAATTAACATGCATCACCAACTCAATATGTGCTCCTTCATTAATATCGACAAAGTACATAAGACTGACATTTTGGAGAGAATAGTTCCTCATATACTTCATCACTCATCGCTAGCCTCCCCCAAATCTTAGGGTGAAATCAGTGATAAGAGTATTACTGCGATGACGTTCAGTCCATTGGATCATCTTGTTTTAAAGCCACAACAATGGTTCTCCATTCATCCTGCTACTTTCCTTTTTTCTTTATATGATCTCCTTTGAATTTTTCCACATTACCTTTTCCAACAATAGCCATTACCTATCACTCATGCATCTCATCTTTCATTAGTTTCATTAGCGATGTAAGCATCCATGCAATGAAATCTTAGCCCTTGGATCTATGGCCCATCTTTGATCATGTTTATTTTCCCATCACACATCACTAATTCAAACCTTGTATCTTAGATCCTATTAGCGATAGGAGATACGTCAAAAATGCCAAGTTAAGACATGTACACCTGCATGAAAAACAACAGTACAAAATACATTGCAGATAAGATCTTTTCAAATTAGCAAAAGAAACCTTTAAGAGAATCTCATCACTCATTGTTGTTTTGAAACTTAAGATTTGGAATGAATCTGTGATGAGCGATAAAGTACAAAAGCAACAGGCCATCACTCATCACTGATTCTCCTCATATAGTTTGCAAGTAATTAGCGATGAGAGATCTTCACAGTGACATTGTGTATCGCGTATCGCTAATATAGAACTTAGCACTTAAAACATATCTGCAATACATGATGCACGAGAAACCCATCATATCTCTCATTTCTATTTTGAAAGTTACCATTTCATGACCATTTGCGATGAGTGATGAAGATAAGAACATAAAGCCAGAGGCCATCGTTTATCACTATTACAATACTCAAGGCTCAAAAACCATTAGCGATAGGTGATCCTTCAATTGATATAAGGAACATCACTCATCACATATTGATATCAAGAGCTCCAACAACTATTCAAAATGAGAAAAAATAAATAAATACCACTCATTGCTAATTGCCAATTCAGAACATACACTTCTAAAGTAATCAGTGATGAGCGATAAAGAGGGGTGGCCATTGAGACTTAAGTGAAAAATTTTAAGCTCATGCTCATAACTTATTCTAATGAAGGGGACCCTCTAGGATGATATGATAGAAGGAACTTAAAAGCTTCCAATTCATGAGATGTAAAGGATGTAAAGGCTAAAAAGGCTTTTTACTTAACCTTACAAAATAAGAAAATCAGACCTGGGCAAGGGGGACCGGTTACCCTATGACTGTGAATGGCATAAGACATTTTTAAAGTGACTGACAACGAGCAACATGAAGTCAACAACAAAATAGAACCCTTCAACAGTGATGGAAAGTAGAACCCTAAGCCCTTATATATCATCCCAACATTCAAATGTAACAAGGATTTGAGATGGAACATAAAAAAATTTGAATCCACAACTTGAAGCATTGTTACTCTACTAATTTCATTGCTCAATCACTTGCTTTTTCATGTCATTTTAGCTTGGATTTCACCATTTCTTTGCATCAAAGTCATTTTCACATTAAGGGATCAAGAGTTTATCATAAGGGATTGGGAAAATGGCCACTTTCCACATCAAAGTGGCACTAATCCCCCCATGGGATGATGGTTTGAGTAGTTTAGAATAAGATTTCATATTCATTTGCTTGTTGTTTCATGATAGTTTGATAATGTTTTCATCTTATTTGCATGCTCAACAATTTCATGGGGAATGCTTTAT